>JAJJMC010020432.1:323698-366909 GCA_023531435.1 Papaver californicum
TACCTCTGTTTGTTAGCATAACGAAACCAATTTTGGCAATTACTTGCGCTTCAATTAATTTAAAAAGAATTATCTGATTAATCACATAGGTTGTTAGAATTACCTGATTCCTGATTCCTGGTCCTTTTAAAATTATTCGAAAATCATCTTTAGGTTATTTAGTCTTTTTCTTACTCCTGTAATTTTCTAGAATTAATTTAAATCATTATTTTCTAAAATCATTACCTTCACAAGTTCGAGAATCGAACCTCTCTTTTTACCACTATATAAAATCACATCAATTAACCATAACTTCTGGAGTTTCTTCCGCAGTACCCGCTTGTTCCGTAGATTCACAGTTGGTGATTTGAAGAGGTATGACCTGCTCTTCTTCTTGTATCTATGCGGCGGAGCTTCCTCCACCTCTCAAAATCGTATGATGAAGGGGAGAATCCTGAATTTCTCCCTCTTCCCTATCAGTGGGAGCCTGGGGTACCCCATTAACCTTCTTCCGACCCTATTAATAAACCACAACAATTCATCAATCGAAATTCAAAAGGACAAGAAAAATTCATCAGGAAAAAAAATACCTTTTCTACGGGAATTGCGGCTTTACGATTCCCTCTCACGTCACCTCGTGCGCTTTCATCAACTTGCAGCACATCCAGCGGCTCAACCTGCGGCTCAGCTGGCAGTTCACCTTGCGGCTATAAAAAGAGAGGAAATTTTAAACCATTAGAGATAAATTATAATCATTAAGCAATATACAAAGTACAGTAAGACAGAGAGAAACTTTACGTACCGCAGTGATAACTGCAAACTTGAATTCAGAGAAATTCAACTGCCAAGGGCAGTAACTAAGGAAGCGGGCAAGAAGATTTTGAACCGCATTATTTGAAAAACCCAAAGACCCATGGACCTTCAATAACCAATGGGGTACGATACCATTTGAAATCATGATCCATACGGATTCTTTCCTTTAAACGAGTCTCCGTTCCAGGGACGAATTTTATCTTCGAATTATCAATCTCATGAAGCAAACGGAATCCCGCACCCCCTTTGCAGCCAGGGACGACGCTCCACTTCATATAATTCTTTTGAGCAATATTATCCGAATACGTAGCATGAAAGTTCTCAACTGTGTAATTCTTACGTTCTGAAGGATCAGGAACGTAACATGAGAAGTTGGTCAATCCTTGGCTCCGCATGCTGCACTCATCCAAAATATGCCACCAATTTCCATTATATTGAGTAATGGATCTAGCAAGACCATGTGGAGATTTGTTGCGGGATGCAAGAACCTCAAACTGGAAAGGATATTCGCTTTGATACAAAGGAAGTTGAAGGCTTGCCTCTAATGCTCCCGCAGGAATTAATAACTTGTTGCAGGAATAATCAAACCCTTCTATCATTTCCAGTGAAATTTCGTCTTCACCCTGATCATAGAATGAGACTTTGAATCTGCGAAGATGATATTTCTTCTTGAATTCCTCAAGGTTTACGGAATTATAGCTACAACTTTCATGCTCCCGCTTACTCTTGGGAGCAGGGTTGCTGGCCGCAACAGGAGCATTTGCAGGCCTAAAAGAAGCAGCAGGAGGATGACTTCTCGATACAGGATGACGAGATGACTTCCTGACCAAAGGTTGCTCATCATGATGAGGAGCATCACCAATAGCTTTACCATCATTTCTTCCAGTCATGATAAATTTTTATCTACATAAAGAAAAACCAGAACAGATGAATACACCATGAACAAAAATAAGAAAAACAACAAGGTGAACACATCATCAGAATGCCAACCAGCAACAATTTTCTGATCAGGAAAAAGAGAGGATCATGATGAAACAATCAGTTGTCAAAAGAAGATATCATAAACATTATCTTCATTCATTCCAACAAATAGTATGCAGATAAAAACATCATCATCCTCATCATCAATGACTAATCCAAAAGGGTTCAGATATAGAGATTGATAGACAAACAAATACGAAAAAGAAAAAGCAAAAGAATTACTTACAGTGAAGTGAAAGATAGAAGAAATATTTTCTGATTGAAAAGATAAAAAACTTGATCCTGATACAAAAATCCTTGATTACAGAAGTTCAAGAGAATGAAAAGGTGTTGAAGAATTTTTGAAAAATTCAAAGGAATGAAAAAGCGCTGCAACTTTAAGAAGAAGAGGACAAAAGGTGTAAAGAATAGAATGAGGGAAATAATCGGTATTAAATAGGAAAAAGATGAAACGTACGAAACCGTCGAAAACTGAAAAGAAACAAATTTTATCAGAGATTTGATTTCCTCGAAAACCGCCAACTGACAGAAACGTGCAAAGGAAAGTTACTGCTAGCGCAAAAAGCGGGTAAAAGTGTAACGTGGGAAAGGAAGTTATTGCAGGCGTGAGAATTAAAAGGGTAATTATTATTTTTCCTTTTTTCAAAATTTTTACCAACTGTCAATTTCAAAAAAGGAAAAAGGGGGCAAATTGTGAGGGAATAAATTCCGAGTGACGCGTGTCCAAAAACTATTAGAGAAGTAACGAGTTACGGTGAGACGAGAAGCACCAAAGCAAAACTTTCTGAAAAGATTTGAAAAGTCGACAAGTTTAAAATCTGACATCGTTGATGCGTGATTGACACGTGCGTTGCGGGAAAGTACGGCGCTCTGCTCAAGACAGATAGCTTTAACTGCTTGGCTGACACCAGGGTGCGGGAAAGCATGACTCAATAAAGAGTAATGATGAGTGTTGATGCATGAGAGACACGTATCAACTTTACAAGCTGCGGAACAAAAAGAGCTAAAGCATGATGATTCACTTTTAAGAGCTACGTGTCAGACATGCTGTGATTCAAATAAAGCCGCAACTTTCATCCAAATCCAAAAGCAATAATTAAAATATAAGACCGCAGAAGAGTTGCGGGATGACAAATACAAGACCGCAGAAGAGTTGCAGGATGACAAGTGAGAAAGAAGAGGAGACAGATAATACGCTTACAAAGACTTGCGGGACTGCATTACGCTCCAGGGATGGATAAGAATAAATAGGTGGAAAGGTAGATTGGCGGGACCCATCAGATTGGCTATAAATACCAAACTCATTAACAGGAAAAAGGGTTTGAAAATCTGGAGAGAAATTAGACCGAAGACATTGAAGTAATAGCAAAGAGTTTAGGTATGAACTTATGTAAATTTTTAGTTCATTTATACTATGATTAATATGTTCATGATTTTATGGCGTATCAATTTTCTTCTGTATCTTATGATGATGTATAATAAAAGGAATACAAATCTTTTTACTCGTGGATGTAGACAGTCTGACCACGTTAAATGTTTGAGTCAATTCATTTTAAGTTGTTTAATTGATTATCATTGTCTAAATGATCATGTGAGTTTATTTTACGATAAGATATCGTACTTTACAATGATTTAAATTCTTTTGGTTGTGATCCAAAGATGCTAGATTTTCGGTCATCACAATGACTCAACCTACATGCAATACTTCATCAGTACGAAAACCAACACTTTGTTTCTTTTGGTTAGCAAAACAAGCTCATCAGTTCTTAAGCAACAAAGATAGTCAAACAAACCACAGTCTCATGATCGAAAGCAACTTATACAAATAGTAAGAGGTAGACTGACCTTATCATCTACTTCAGTGTTATGGCTTAACCAAACATAAGCTTCTCTAAGATCAACGAAAACATGAAGTCATCATGTCACTGAGAAGTTAGAACAATAGAAGGAGATATGCAAGCTTCAGAAGTGGCCCAGACACTTTGAATCTATAAATAAATTACTGGCAATTAAAATCCCTGTTGTGATGCAGATCAGAAGCGTGTAAAGATGATAATAATTGCAGCGGAATGGATTATTGAAAAGTAACCGATAAAATAGATAGAAATTGAAGTTATTTGATCTTCAAAGAGATATCCTAACATCTAGGGGTTTATCTAGACTTCGTTAATTCACTACGAATAACGACTATAGATATAAGATTAGTATTCAGACTTCAGGGTAAACCCAACTACGAATAAAAATTAAAATCAATAAACTCAACAAGTTTAATGAAAATAAAATAATTTTAATTAATCAAAAACTCCCCTAATTTTCGTTTTTGGAGCTCCTTATATAGATAACTCCTACTAAACAAACTCTAACCTTATCAAAAACCTATAGACTTGTTTCCCAATGTATCTACTACCTTTAGGAAACTTTGCTAACTTATTAAAACTCTTAAGATAAACTTCTAGACTCTTCTAAAATTACTCTAAATAATAAATCCGATAATAGATTCATTTTCCATAAATCTCCCTCCATCATGTTGCCTATGAACTAAAAGTACCATGACAAGAACACGTGAAAATGAAAGGTTTCCAAATCACGGAAAATGCACCCAACAAAAGAAAGAGAAGGGCAATGATAGATACCTCCAAAGGTAAGACCAGAAGCCTCTTATGGATTTTGGACTTAATGGAAGCCTTCAATACAGGTTCTTTTTCTTTTTTCTTGTTCTTCTTAGATGGAAGTTCTTTTAGAGTTCCTTCCTTTTCTCAGCAACTGCATTTGAATCATCCTGGGCTACGCTGTTTTGTAACACATCGCAGGAAGTAATCTCCCCTGCCTCAAAGGTGAGAAGTATGACTCCTAGTAAGAATGCGCACAAGCAAGAAAACCAGAAACATGGTTACATCAGAATTCCCTACTAAACAAGGCAGTTGAAATTTTACTGAGCTTGTGAAGACGTCAAAAGCTCCAGAAAGAGCAATACCATGACCCGACTTGACTGAAAAGACAGATGGACCGTGCGTGTGTTGAAATCATACTAGCCATTCCAATGTCCTCTTCTTCACAGAAAAGTGTACTGACCCCAGGGGTCATACTATTAATTGCATAAATCATAATAGTATGAGAGCTTTTATCTTTAGTTTTCATAGTTGGACTAAAGTTTATGTTCACCAAAGTGAAAATGAGCCAGTGATCCCTTAGAGACCCTTAGGTCCTAAGTATCAATAATACCAAGACCATAGATAACAACATAAAAATCATTTTCTCAAAATGAATTAAATCTTGATGAAAAACTGATAATCACATAGAAAACAGGAAATACCATATAGGCAAAGGTGTCCATGAGGTCTTGAACCTTTGCTTAGTGAGAGATTACTGGGACTACTTGCTAGAGACAGTGAACTGCTAGTGTTTGGTGTAATTCACGATAATCACCACGCATGATATCTCCAAGGTTGCTGCGAAGCTCGTTCGGGTGTGCTCATTTTGTCCGTGAGCAAATATCATGTTTCTCAGAATGCTCTAGAGAATCATCTCTATTCTCATAGGAAGCGTCCCACTTCCATATTCAGATAGGTGAGTTCTATCAAGAGTGTTTACTTCTAAACCCCACTTCAATCTTAAATGGAAACTATAGAACTCATTAGGACTTATTAAAAGTCATCTTTCACATGCAGTCATACTATCACGTCTACACCATAGGGAAGGGACAGAGAATAAAATTCTCTGATAGTGTTTCCTTTAACCCACCAAAAATTAGTTATCTCATTCAAAACCTTGATCTTGGGATCTCCAGTCAACAAGGTTGAGTATCCTTCATGGCAATTTTTTTTAATGAGATTAAGCCCCATCCCCCTCCATGCAATAACAAACTATCTCTCTAGATTATCCTTTCGTCAAAGGATCCACTAATTTTTCTCTCTTCACTAAGTCTACAAAAATCACTTCATTAGAGAGTAGTTGTCTTACCGAATTAGCCGTCTCCCAGTTTGTTTATACTTTGCCAATTTCTCATTTACTTTAGAATTACGTAGTCAATTGAGTTTCAGCAATGGTGGCCACATGCTTCGGTCACATTGGAATGCCTTCCAAAAAAAGGATTTATCCATTCAACTTCCTCTCATGCTTTAAATTAAGCGAGCAAACTCTGATTTTATCTCAGTGGAGTTCCTCATGTTTGTTGGAATATTTCCAACTATTGATACAACTTAAAAGGGCGCACACATAGGCTAAGACTCTCCAAAGCCTGAAATCACAACATCTCTTAAGGTCAGTCCAATATGTATCATTTACAAGTGCACTGCACATTAAATGTATCGAGTTTGACAAAGACCATTTTCGTCAGAATTTCTTCTGGTTCCAATGGTCTAGTCTTTCAATCAAATCGTAAAAGTCACATGTTTTCTAGGTGGTTGTAAAGCATATAAAGGCATATACAAGATACATGTACTAAATACTAGTACGGTCATTACATTTTCCTCAAAAGGTTAGTGCCATATATATCACATATTTGAAATTAAATATGTACCTCAAGCATCCCAATTCTCTTGTCCTTTGATCATAGCATCCCTGAGATTCTCCAGGATTAAAATGGGAAACATGCACACATATTTGACAACACACATTAAACACATTTGACAGAAACTATATAATCAAAATTTGATTTTGGTTCCTTCTGGTCCTTTGGACCACGTCAACAAAATATTTGTTTCTTGTCAAACTTTAAAAAACAAAAATTTGTTAATGGTTGTAAAACACATAATAAAGGCATGCTAAACATATGCACCTTCAATAGATTTAGTGTAAATACACTTATCAAATTTCATTAGTGTCACATCACTAGAAATCATCATCATCACATAATGATATTGTTAGGTCAATGATTTATTGCTTGGTTCAAGTCAAGTATATGTAGGTGTAGTCAGTTTGTATCTTTACCCCCTAGCGCTAACCAAACCCTTAAGGTTCATCCACCTTTGACTAACCATTTAAGTATACTGCCTCAACATCCATCTAATGTAGCATACTAACAATAATGACAAACCATGCCTGGCGTATTAATTTTAGTGTCACGTGAGTATGTGCCAAGTGATCACTACTTTATTCTATAATAACAATTTCACAAAGTCAAGCATCTGTCTAACCTATTCTATCTCGTGTGAGAACCCGACTTCAGAAGACTGCTGTCGAAAACTCAACATCCTCAACAATAAAATTTATTTAATTCAAATTTTATTAACTTCAGAACTTACAAGTTATTGTGGTACATTTCTGGTGATCATATGCAATGATTTGCTAAAGAAAATCGACTCTTCATTCTCACCTTAGACCCCCAGAATTGAGGTCTACAGGGTAGGACACATATAAGTTTAGGGTCTTCTATAAATATGCTTGAGAAGTCAAACAAACACTTATTTCCATCTTATACCCCATATTTGAGGCATAAGGACCCCCACAGTTATCAGGATTTCTCAACATAAGAAACTACAACTATGTGTCCTTTAGGTTGCATCTAACTAAGACACACCATATAATGGTACTCTATACCAACATTATGATATAACATGTTCATGTATTCATTCTGAATTCATTTACGATTTTCCCTTTTATCTAGTATTGTCTTGTTCTATTAAGCTAACACTCAAAGCATCACAAGGCCATATTTTTAAGTATAACATTTCATAATAACTTAGGTAGATAGCATTTGACACTATTTTTAAATCGCAATGCACATATTGAGAATAATATCATAATTTGATTAATTTCTATACCTGACAAGCCATGCACATCATTACCTATCTCTTCAACTGTTTTGATAGTTGAGTTGTTCATGAAAATTCTTTTGCATCTTTCCCATTCTTGGTAGAAGACAAAACATATGTTTTCTGGAGCACACGTTCCAGCATTTCTGGCATTTACCAAAAAATTCTTTTTATCATCTCAATGAAAAGTAAAGTTACTTAACACAGTAAGAATGTCAATTGTTCCATTCAAATTTAAATAAATAATTCAACATTCTGAGGAGATAAGCACATAACTAAAAACATAAATTATCACATGTTAGCACTTAATCTATCACTCAATTTAAGATGATAAAACTTCTGCCCAACTAGGATTAAAAAAAAATGGTTGATACTCTCGTTTGGCATAGGTAATATAAAATTATCAATAAATAATAAGTGTCCATCTTATCAAAATGTTTGTTACCAAAATATAGTTATCAAGTTACTTAAGTCTCTCTCCATATTAGACTATCACAATCATCAATAAATAACAAAACACCCAAACACTTTTGTGTATATACATATCAATTAAAACACATGTGTTCGATTTAACCTTCTTGTTGCACTAGTTACTAAAAGATACTTTATACCTTACTATCCGTATGACCATGGTACACTAGTATATTATAGTTCTCATATTTCTACAAAAGGTAACATATTCGAAATGATTTAGAAATCACCATTGAAATTGTTAATGCAAAATTATCAACCAATCATGTGATTCACGCCAATTGATACTACACAAAGCATATATAGTCAAAGTGATTTATAACATAATGTACAGTTCATACACACTGATTCAACATCTCATTATTCATTAGCAATGTGATGCTAATCTAACACATATAAGAGATTATCACTTTAAGTCATAAAAATCAATTCGTTACTTGCTCTAATTTGTTTATGAGAAATATTTCAACTAAATTGAAATCTTAAGTCTACTATGGATAAAAGCACACTCACTAGTACCGGTTTTCATATTATTTCCAAGATGACAAAGTACCACTATAAATGGTTGCAAGATCTCATACTAATCTAGAGCTTAGATATAGTTATTGATATTCTTGACAAATATGCACAACATCTTTGCAAATACCATATCTCACAAACCACAAGTCCGAATAAAAAAAATTAAATATGAGTTTTGAAGATAACATCTAGATCTACAAACTTCATTTGAATCACCATTTCAAAAAACTCATAGTTACGTTAGAAAAACTAATTTAGTCAACAATTTTTTTCTGCCCGTCAGAATTTTTCAGGAACGTTTCTCAGTTTTATAAAATGTCCAAAAAATACTTTTACAACTCCAAAAATTCTGAATTTTGGTGTGGATAACTTTCAGGATGTCTATTATACCCTGTTAAAAGGATTAATAGAAATTCCTTCTAAGTTAAGATATATACTCGAAACTCTAAAGCTTCCCAGAAAACTCAATTTTGTTTATTCACTTCAAAATTTTCATCCTTAATTTTTTAATAAAATATCAACGTCAACGGTTCATTAATCGATCAATTCATTTATAATTATTACTAAATAATAATATCTTAAGATTGTTGGGTGCAATAATTAAAAATGAAAAAAATCAAATAAACAAAGGTTGTTGATACTTAGCTCTTAACGGAAGTGATTCGTCAAAACGGATGAGCTACCCGTATCTCCGCAACATCAAGATGGTATGTAACAAAACTTTGAAAAAACAAAGTGAGTCACGTGTTCAGCACGCTGTCCTTAAGATATTAAGGCCCGACTACACTCAACAGTGATGTTATAGCCTCCATAGAGCGGATGCCTCCAGGATAAAACACCCTACTACACCTACTATTAGCACTTGTAGTAGATTCTCAACTTGAGCTTGACAACTCAGAAAAACCCTTCAAGGAAAATCTCAAAAAACTTAATAAAGATAACAATAAATTATTATTCTATCGGTCTCTCCAAAAATATGAAGAAACCCTTTTTCCTTGGATGTCAATATATTTGAGAAAATTTTGTTTATATAATCTCTTAATACAACTTAAGAAGTGGAAACTCCCTTATGTGAGACTAAAGTGTTGCATTCACAAAAGAAAATAAAGAAAAAAACAAAACATATAAAGTGATCAATATATCAGGAGCTTGAACCCAAATAACATAATATTTTATATTTTAATAAAAGATTTAAAACTCATTTGTTTAGCCATTGTTTTCAACACTATCTAAACACATATCACATCTATTTATAACACTCAGATCCGTTCCTCATAGTTAATGACAACACTATTAACCCAAAGATTTATAGAAATCTTACTCCATCAGGGAAAAAAGTGTAGAAGTTTTTATTCTTTATTTTCTTTTTTAAAGAAAAGAAAAAAAAACTATTTGGGACTCTCTCTCTCCTCGGTTCATATGCTAGACATACCTTCTTTGCCAGGTATGTGGAGACAATAAATTAATGTAGAGTAGGGCATTGTACAATGCACACCTGTGAAGCCTATGGAGTATATCCAAACCTGACGAGCATATACTGGCAATGGAGTGACAAGCAATAAGAGCGACTGCAGCGGGAAGATTAAAACACGGATTAAAGATTAAAAGTAATCTTTAATCGTCAAATATGAACCGCAGCTGTGCGATTATAGATTATGTTTAATCGAAAAAATCCACTGTATATGATTAAAAGTAATCGCCCGACCCCGACTAAAAATTATAATCAAGCGAAGTCTCAGAAGTTCGTTTGCACTCAAGCGGTGGACTAGGATTTCGTTTAAAAACACGGGCGAGATGCTAATGATTCTCCTTTTGAAGCGAGAAGCTAATGCTTCACCTGCTCACACGAGAAGCTAGACTACCGCTAACCTCCAAGCGCAACACCAGAGCTTCTCCTAGTGTGAGCGAGTACCTAGTATACCGTTTGCGTCCAAACGAAACTGCACAGCTTCGCATGAGCCTGAGCGCTGTGACAGTATTTTGCCCCGTCCCAGGGGTTACTCCAAGTGCTCGCTTGCCTTATTTTTACCGTGAATATGTTACCGTTGATTTAGCCGTTGGCCTTGTATAACGGCTATATTTTTACACTATATATGGAATACTAAACTCATGTCATTTTACTCAACTCATCATTGTATTTGAAATTTCTAAAGTTCCTCACAATTTAATAAGTTTGCGAATCGATTAGGATTATGGCGCCAAATAAACCCCGAGGTCCAAATTTTTCTACATTTGAAGATGTTACGATGTGTACAATTCATTTGTCGATATCTCAAGATTCTAGCATTGGTACCGATCAATCTGAAGAAACATTATGGTCTCGTATATTACATCGGATGAAAGAAGCAATACCTTCGATGCCACCACGTAGTTGGACCTCCCTTCAGAAACGATTTCAAATTATAAGTAAAGATGTGGCACTTATGTCTGCAAAGGAGGCTGAAGTGGAAAGGGAACATCATACTGGATGGGGCCCCGAAAATAAGGTAACTACTCATTTAATTTTGTTGATTACATTAATCTTTCAGATTGTATATCCTTTACTAAATTGAATTGAAAAACTAGATTGCATAAGTAAAGAGGCTTTTCAAGGAAGCTACTGGGAGAAGTTTTGAGCATGAAGATTGCTACACGATTATGTTAGATAATATTAAATATTCAAGACGGTCGACAACTGTTTTCGATTCATCACAAGCTGAGTCTGATTACGACAATGTTGAGTACAACCTTGATTCACAGGACTTAGATGGTTCCAGTGCCTATGAAGACCTAGGAGATATCCCTAACACAATAATCCGTCCAATGGGGAAAAAAGAGGCCAAACGACAGAAGACAAAAGGGAAAGCAAAATTTACTGAACAAACTGAAATGATGCAAAATATCTATAGAGAGCAACAAAACTTCAACACCAAATATACAGAACAAATAGAACTGAAGAGGGCAGAGAGAGAAGCTGAGGTGGCTGCATTACTAGCTGATTCAAATGCAAAGTTTGCACAAAAACAAGCTGATTCAAATGCAAAGTTTGCAGCAAAACAAGCTAGGAAAGAATCAGAAGAGGAGCTTCGTATAATGACGATGGATCTTTCCGGGATGGACGATGTATCAAGACAGTACATCGAATTTAGGAGGGAAAGAATTTTGAAAAAAAATTTAGTTTGAATTTTTATGATTTTATTTTGTTATTGTTAGTTTTTTTAATCAATAAATTGTTATATTTTTAATGTCTCCTCATTTAATTAAAAATTTAAATTACTTTTGTTTAAAACAATTAATTCAAATAGTCAGACGAACTGAACTGAACGTTGTCAAATAATAAGACCTAAATAAATAAAGCTAACAACACTCTCGCTAGAATCACGGGTACACTTACAAACGAGGTTTTACATAACTTCAGTCATCGCCAGCAGATGTCCATATGTGTTCGATCAAGTCATTTCGCAAACGAAGCCCGGTCTGTTTATCAAATATTGAACGTCTGTGTTGGTCCTTTAACAATCTCGACAGTTGAGAAATGTTCTGCCTAGAAATATTTACTGGTGCACCGTGGATGCGTTGCTCATACTCATTCGGCCAATCACCGGGTATACGTTCATCCTCCACTATCATGTTATGTAGGATGATGACAGTTTTCATGATATATGCTAACACGTCTAGATTCCACAAATGTGCTGGTTGTTTGATGATTGCAAATTGATTTTGCAGCACATCGAAGCCTCGGTCCACATCTTTTCGACAACCTTCCTGCATAGCAGAAAATTTCTGTTTCTTTTGGGAATCTGGATGCTTAATCGTAGTCACAATAGTTGGTGTCGCTGGGTATATTCCATCACCCAGATAATACCCCATATTGTTTTGATTTCCGATCACTGAGAAGTTAACTGCAGGTGATGTACCGTCGATTTGATTTTTAAATATATATGAACGGTTCAATACATTGATATCATTGTTAGAACCCGGCATACCAAAAAATGCATGCCAAAACCTAAGATCATACGACACCACTGCCTCCAAGATAATACTTTCGCTACCATTGTACGCCGTATAAGCACTGGATTCAGCCGATGGGCATTTGTCCCATTTCCATTGCATGTAATCAACACTACTAAGCATCCCTGGAAATCCACTTTTTTTGTTCTCGCCAAGAAGGAATTCAACATCACGCTCAGTTGGCGTGCGCAAATATTCATCCCCGTACAATTGGACTATAACCCTGCAAAACCTACGAGTTGCTTCCAAAACTGTGGATTCCCCAATACGTAAATACTCATCAATTGCATCTTCCGCACATCCGTAAGATAACATTCGAATTGCTGCAGTAATTTTTTGGTGAGGGGTTAGTCCAAGAACACTGCATGCATCTCTTTTTTGAACAAAATAAGTATTTACTGCCACAACATCACCTAGAATACAGTTGAATAATTCTCGACGCATTTTAAATCTTCTACGGAATACATGTGCCGGAAACGTCGGGTTTTGGCAAAAGTAATCTCTCCATAGAATTTTGGCACCGACATTACGGTTTCTTTCTATATCTATATGGGTATGTGGACAGTTCATATTTGAAACAATTAACCCAGCATTGACGGCTAGGTTATTGTAGTTCAATGCAAGTGAACTTTCGTCTGATGAGTAATAATTATTGATATTTGATGAGTAGTAACTATTTGTATTGTTATCATCATCGCCTTCAGGCGAAGAAGAAGAAGAAGAAATGTGAGGAGGAATAATAGAAGAGGAACCATAGTCGTAAATGTTATTTAGAGAGTTTGCCAAAAAAATTGGTTCGTTGTTTTGTTGGAGAAAATGATATTTTTGGTTTGTATTATGGGAGTAGCCGGTGAGTTAATTTATAAGAAGCTTCATATATGATTTCGAATATTGATAAGGCAACACATCCAGAGCATTTCAATGCAAAAATGAGCGTTGAACATTGTCAGAGATATTAATGGTAGGTTGGGAAGCAATGAAAGAAAAAATGGGCAAAATTTGGAGTATAGTTATGATGTGACAATACAAATATGATATGAAAAAACTAAATGTGTATTGTCTAATGAACAGACACTTCTTATCTCCCTTTATTTTCATCTGTCATTTGTAGGAAGCTTCATATATGCCTTTAATAGTGTCTTAGATTAATTCATATAACGACAAAGTTAAAAAAAATCAGAGTTTTCCTTTGACACTACAAAACAGAAAAAGTTTCAAAAGTAATTTGAAAAGAAAATTCATATTTGAAATAAAAAATCATCAATCGGAGATGGATCTTGGTGGGATAAACGGAGGCAAAGATGGTCTGACATTATGCATAAGAAATTCTGAAACTACCGATTAGAATATGGATTTCTTAATTTTTTTTATAAATCATTTAATTGAATCGAAAATGCATACATTAAAAAAGGAATACATTAAAGTAAATGAAATATAATAAATAAGTAGATTACACTTAAACACTTAAGTATACCTATTATGAAACCTTAAGCATTGGCTTGTAGGACGACGGGGACGACGTTCTTCACTTCCTGGGAGAATAATCAACATAAAAGGATCGTATTCTTCCATCACCCTTAGGATCTCGAAATGAGGTTTGTACATGAAATCTAAATGTTTCCATCTTGTCCATTCCTCCAGAGATCTGGCAACAACTTCATCATCAGTTTCATTCATAATTCTTCTTTCATTCACCTTAGCGGTTAAAGAAGAAAATTCTAGTACTTGCTTTATGATTTGCACATATCGACAGAAAAGACCTGCTTTGTTCCGGTTGTTGGGATTACCGGTTTCGTTACAAAAATTATCATGTGTATGTTCTAACCATTGCATGCTCATTGAACCATTCATCCGACGTTCATGACCCCTTGCTGGATAATGCAATACTATGTTTCGACATATGGATGAATCTTCTTCTAGGGTAAAATTCTCTGCATTAAGGCTAAAATTTTCGTAACCTGACATTACATAAAAACAAAAGATTAGAAAGTTTCTCCAAAATGTAAAATATGTGGATTTGAAATGGGAATGATAGATATAAATTCATTTATTTATAGGTGTATCAGAATACAAATTATAGCCGTTGATAAATGGTAACAATTCAGAACGGTAAGAAAACTGTAACAAAATTGAAAATCCTAACTTTTTAAATAATCTGAACATTTTGTACTTGGTCACCAATGTAAGGAATTGACAATACACAGTCACAATTTCAATGCAAAAATCAACAGCACAATGAAAGGAAAGAATGTCAGAATTTCGAATATAGATATGAGATATCGATTTTGGAATATTGTCGTTCAACTAACAATTCAAATATGATGTGACAATACCAAATGACACAAAAGAGAAAGTTAAAAAAACAACAGAGTTTTTAATTTAACACTACAAAACAGAAATAGTTTCAATTATATATTGAAAAAACAATTCATATTTGAAAAAACTAATCTTCAATCGGAGTTGGATCTTGGTGGGATAAACGGCGGCAAAGATGGTCTGACATTATGCATATTTGATCCAATTGTTGATGAAGATCCCTGAGCCATTGTCATAGACATTGGTGGTGGCATATTCTGAGCATATGTGGCAAACCCAAGCGAAAGTTTAATAATATATTTGACCCTAGACGAAAGTTTAATAATACTTCGGTATGTTTGAAGGACAAATTTGAGAGAACCACGATGGGAAAACCTGAAATTGGCGTCGGTTGAATATGTAATATTGGTCGACACATGCTCCTCAGTATCTTCCACAACGGTATAGTGTTCCAACCCGGGGACATCTACCGTTTCTGGTCCCATACAGCTAGGTTCTGAATCCTCCACGATTTTAGCCTTCTTGGCCTTCTTCTTTCTGCCAACCCATCTGGACGTCAAACTGCTCGACATCTATCCAAACAATTCATAGAACATTGTCAAATCAAGAGTAAATCACCACAATGCATAAAGATAAAAATCAAGTAATCAACAAATCAATTACAATTATTTTAACACCGGATAAACACAAAAGTTATTATCTAATTACATAATCATATCTATAATGCAATAAAAATCAAACATTCTAAAATTAAATTCATCGTTAACAAAATACAACAATCTCAATGTACCAATTATACCCAATATTAGGGCTGCACAAAGGTCGGTTCGGCTCGGTTCTTGGTGGAACCCTATACCTGTACCTCCCCATGGTCGGTTCTTAAATTTTGTACCTGTACCCTGTACCCTGTACCCTCGGTCCGGTTCCGGTTTTGTACCCTGTACCCTGGGTCCGGTTCCGGGTACGTACCCTATACCCTTTTTTATTTTATTTTTTTTGGGTTACATATAAAATTTAAATGTAAATTGTTGAAATAAAAAAAAAAAAAAGTTTAAGTGTTTCTACCATTTCAATCTAATTACGAAATGTATATAGTATTAAGTTCCGTCAAATAAACACAAACACAAAAAGTTTGGTGGTTCCGTCGAATGTGATGGCTACTTAATCTCGGTGGTCGCTTTCCTAAGGCTCAGCCGCTCAGGTAACTTAAGTAACTATTGAATTCTTAACTTCTTATTTGGGTTCAGAAAAATCAGAACTTGGTAGTACGAATTTAATCACATGCAGAACTTGTTTACTTGTTGCAATTTAGTATAACTTAGACTCTGTAGGGTATCATCACATTCAGAACTTCGATTGATTCCTTTCCCTGTAAGATCTTTTAGATGAGACCCTCTATGGTGTTCAAAAACTTCTGATGATGAGCAGGGTGTGCTTCATATATGTTGTATTCTATTATGAGATTTTCCAAACAACAGTTCCAAACTTTAGTATCACTTGATCGGTTCTTTGGGTCCGGTACAGGTCGGTTCTGAGCATGTACCTGTACCTTGTACCCCCTTATACTCGGTTCCTATTTTTTGTACCCGTACCCCGTACCCTGTACCCTCGGTTCGGTTTTTATAGGGTACGGTTCCGTCGGTTCCGGTCCGGTTCTTCGGTTCCGGTCGGTTCCTGTGCAGCCCTACCCAATATCATAAAAATTACCCTATTGCAAATACTTCCTTACACATATGTTTTTAAATTTAATCAAAATAAATTCCCAATTTTTCTAGACAACCTACTCAATTCAACAAAAATTTAACCACAACCCCACTAAAATAAACAATAAGTACATCAATTATATATTCAATTTATCAAATTATCAACAAATTTTTATACCCAATTTATAACACTCATAAACCCTAAATATTTTCCCAATTCCATAATTACAACCTAATAATCACACTTCGATAATCAAGTTATAACATGATAATAGAATGGTTAATTACAAACAAAATCATCAAAATATTTTGTACTAATTTAAAAATAATTTAACTACAAAATCATCAAAATAAATTACAAACAAAATTAATTTATACTAAAAGATACCTTGATTGCGCTTGGAAAAACTTGAGCGAAGTACGGAAGAAGTAACGGGACTTTGGGTGCTCGTTTGTTGATTTTAGGATGAGAAAATGGGGACGGTGAAGGACCACTTGCGTCTACAGGAGGAAGAACTGAATGAAATGCTGTGAAGAAGAGGAGATTAGGGTTATAACGGTTATAAAAGGTAAGCGAAATTCCAGTAATTCGCCTAGAAAACCAAACGAAATCCTGTTATCTCGCCCGTAACTTTCAATCTCACGCAATTCTCGCACGGTCATAATTTTCTTAGACGAAGCGTTGGGGTTTCGTTTGGCCGGACGAGAAGCTGGAATCTCATTTACACATCAGGCGAAATGCTGGAAACTCGTTTGGTTCAGACGATACCCTAGCATCTCGTCTGGACCAAGCGAGAAACCTGTATCCCGTCCGTCTTCTTAAGCGAGTTGCTGACACTTCACTCAAACGTGTGCACGACCCAAACCTTTCACTTGACTACTCATGGCTGTTCTTGCAGCGTATGAAAGATCAAGATTTTTGATCTTTAATCTTTGATTTTGATCGTGCCACTGGAGTTGCCCTAATGGTAGGTACTAGGTAGGGTTTACAAAACATATATAACCTCTGTTTTGCGAAAATTGGTCCACAACCACAACAACACAGTGCCAAAATTTGGTGACACTAATTTATGTATGGATAAAATTAAGAAATCTTAATTTGTCTGTGAACCAAACTAAAACAACAGATAATCCAAAATGGAGTCATATGTAAGGATCATTTGTTGTGTTTTTATTCTTTCTTGTTGTTGTCTTGCTTTGTAGTGAAGACACTGATACTGTGTGTGACCACTGACTACAATATGCTAACCTATATATATATCGACAACAGCTCTGCATCTTATCTATATCACCTACTTTTCTTTGTTTTGTTCAAAGTGGCGGGGTCTGAAAAGAAAGTTCTTCTTACTGTCAAAAGTATGTGTGTAAGTGATCCCATTTTGCTGCATATGGGAATGAGAGTAAATTTTACGCATAGACAGTGTTCTTTCTTGCTGTATCAATTCTTTAACTACTTTTCTCATGCTACACTCTACTCACAATTCACGTGAGTGTACTTAATATTGGACCTACATCTCTCGTCATGGAAACAAACCGCATTTCATCCTTTAAATAACTTTTCCTTGACAGTTTTCTCTCTTATATTTTTTTTATCACTTGAGGAAGATGGTTAATTAAATCCATTGCTATAAATCAAGCTGTAAGATGGTTAATCACTTGAGAAAGTGTAGCCGAATTTCAGACTCAAAAAAGTTAGACAGTACTACCGATATTATTGTAGTATAGTGGTAAAGTCACTGGATGATAATACTAGTGATCTGAGTTCAAAACTCGTTATTACCAAATTCTTTAATGATAATTTTTTTTTGCAACATTTAGTATCAACCAGAAGTCTGAATTTTTGCAAAATTCAACTACTGATATCATTTTTTCCGTAAAATAATACTTCTATTGTCTCCAAGATATATTTTTAATTTTTTAATTTAGCATATGTTTTAGGTAAAAATAAAAACATGATAGTATTAATTTTTGCAGGACATAAATAGCAAACTACGTAGATAAATTTCGATTTCATAATCTACGACAACGTTAAGAATAAGTTTTATGGACGTTCACAGTTCAACTTTCACAGAAAAAAGCGTTGCCTAAAGTGTTATTTCCAGATTGCTTTAAAGGAGTTGTTTGAACGCAACCTAGAATCAGTTACATGACACCAAATGGTTTGGCGTTACTAATTTTACTTTTGTACTAAACCATTTGGCGATTTCAATCTCAACCATCAAATTTTTATTTAAAATTAAAATCTATCAATATATTTTTTGTGTTAAATCATTTAGTACTCTACATCTCAGTCATCAAATCTTCTTTAAACTTTAAAATCTAAGGGTTTAAATATATTAATGCCAAACCATCAGGTGCTAGGTATTCACTGATCGTGTCCAAATTATAATAAGCCTAAAGAGGCAGTAGTTCTTGGAACCGTCGAAATGATCAAATAATCCTTTTCTCATGCAACCAAAGATTTGTTAACACGTGGCAACCAAATACAACTACTCTCCATCATCCAGATGAATGAAAACCAGCCGTCCGTATCTCCATTTCATCACACACCAAAAAGAACTAACGGCGTCAACAACACCTCCAAACAGCAAACAGAAACCGTCAACTCTCATCTATAAAACTCATTACTTTCCTCATTTTCCCCCCTAGTTTCATTTCCTCCTCTCTCTCTCTCTCTCTCTGAACTCTCCCCTTTTCCTCTTCTCTCCATTTCCAAAAAAAAAACCCCTAGAAATCAAACAATCAAAAATGAGAGAAATCTTACACATACAAGGAGGTCAATGTGGTAACCAAATCGGTGCAAAATTCTGGGAAGTAATATGTGCAGAACATGGTATTGATGAAACAGGAAGGTATCAAGGTGATTCAGATCTTCAATTAGAGAGACTTAATGTTTATTATAATGAAGCTAGTTGTGGACGATATGTACCAAGAGCTGTTTTAATGGATCTTGAACCTGGCACTATGGATTCACTTAGATCTGGTCCTTATGGTCAAATCTTTAGACCTGATAATTTTGTTTTTGGTCAATCTGGTGCTGGTAATAACTGGGCTAAAGGTCATTATACCGAAGGTGCTGAGTTGATTGATTCTGTTCTTGATGTTGTGAGAAAAGAAGCAGAGAATTGTGACTGCTTACAAGGTATTATTCGTTTCCATAATTTCATTTTGTATCTTACTTTTCACTCAGAACTGAATTTGATTCATGATCTTTTTTTAATTTATTTTTACTTTTTATTTTATTTTTGGGTTATTTTTAGGGTTTCAAGTGTGCCATTCGTTGGGAGGAGGTACAGGATCAGGAATGGGAACGTTACTTATATCAAAGATTAGAGAAGAATATCCAGATAGAATGATGCTTACATTCTCGGTGTTTCCGTCACCAAAGGTTTCAGATACTGTTGTGGAACCATATAATGCTACTCTTTCTGTTCATCAACTTGTTGAAAATGCAGATGAGTCTATGGTTCTTGATAATGAAGCTCTGTATGATATTTGCTTCAGAACACTCAAACTTACTACTCCAAGCTGTAAGTATCATCATCTCTCTAATGGCGGTTTCAGATTGCTTTTTAGACTAAAGTTATCTTCCATTATTACTCTCACTTTGTCAAGGAGATTAGGAAAATGACATTGATGCCCTTTGGTTTCATCACTGTTTGGTGCTTATTGATGTGATCTTTTTAGTCTTTAGTTACTGTGTATCTGTAGGATCAAGTTGGATTGATTTCGAGGGTATTTTTGGAGCATGATTATTGTGAATATGCTTTTAGTGTTCCACAGGGAATATTGTTTGTTTGTGAAAATCTGTTTGAAATGATTGCCTTGTTTAGGAATAAACATTATTTTAATCCACAAATGATAAACTTTAAGCAGAAAAGAGAAGTATAGTAGCTAATAGTTATTATTCCTTTTCTCTAGATTTGACCTTGATCATGTGTGAGTACTGAGTAGTATATGTATAATGAACTTGATTGATATCAAGGGTGTTGTGGAATACTTTTTTTCTTTGTGTGGGTATCTTTATGCTTCCCTTTTATTTACCGATCCCATCAC
This sequence comes from Papaver californicum, assembly GCA_023531435.1. Lineage (NCBI taxonomy): Eukaryota > Viridiplantae > Streptophyta > Magnoliopsida > Ranunculales > Papaveraceae > Papaver > Papaver californicum. Next base: position 344,280 of record JAJJMC010020432.1, read on the forward strand.
GTAATTGCAACAAATATTTTCTCTAATGTTTTGCCCTTTTCGTCCATTGCTTTACTTGCGACCACTGTTTGCTGTTTCTAAATGTGATCTTTAGTTTTGGGGGATTAAGCTTAAAGTGTTGATATGCCTGGACATTGTCAAGGGTATGCTTGGAACATGACTTGTGTGAGTTTGCTTTTAGTGTTTTGTTTTCACAATCCTGTTAGGGAATTGTTTGTTTGAAATTCTGTCTGGAATGATTGTCTTGTTTAGTAATAACACTTGTTTATTCTTCAATTAAGAAAACAAAATGCTAACTAGAGAACAAGGATTGGACGTTTTTGCCCTTTTTCTCCGGATTTCACCTTGATTTCTTGATGATCTATGAGTAGTAAATGCATGAATGATATTAAGGGTGCTGTGGAACAACTTTTCTTTGTGTGGGTATTTTTATGTGTTACTACTAAAGCCTTTATTCACTGATCTCATCACGTGATTGCTACAATATATTTGATATTATCTTGAATCAACTTATGTCATACAGCTGTGTCACGTGGAAATGACCATATTATTTATACATCTTTTAGGTAATCTTTGAGGTTGCTAGTAGCAATCTATAGGGTAGGCCAGTGTGTGACATCTAGAGTCTACAGGTAGCACATGCAAGTGCAAGTATCTTTTAGTGACCCACCTATCTCTGACCCTACAACTAGTTTTAGCTCTTAACTGGTCCTACATTTTCTTGAGTAGACATCTCAACCTGTTCTTTGATCCATAGATGGCAGTTCATCAATGATCATCTCAACCAACAGTTTGTAGTCTTTGTTTGAGATAACCAGAATTTGGTGCGTCATTTTAGCTGGCTTATACGCACTTACGTCATTTGGTTGTAATCAGTTTTGTTTCACACTTAAAATGTACTTAGTTTGGTTTTGTTTTACTCGATTCTAACTTTAAAGTTGGGCGATTACCACTGGGCCTCTCCTAGTTGTGGGGTATAATACCACATGATTTAGAGTGTATTCTGGTACCAATTTTTCACTTGAAATGAACTAGTGATATCAACATCAAAGTTGGCAATGCCGTGCTCCATAATTAGGATTCCCTGAACAACATTAACCTCCTTGTAATTGCCTTAACCTCCTTGTAACTGCCAATGACCATTTTAACGTACAAAACACTGATAATGGTCTCTCTTTTGGTCTTTTGAAACTTGAACCACCTTATATTTGCATAAACCATTTAAAACCCTAATACTGTGAATTGCAATGTCCTCAGCACTATGTTGGATTTATTTATGTTCATTTTAGACGCACACCACCTTATATCTGCAAAAACACTTTTAACATAATTGTAAATTTGAATGTACTCAACTCTATGTTTATGACTTGAATTTTATCTGGGGAGAAATGAACTGCTTAACCACCTAACTTTTGCAGCAACTTTTATAAACAATTACTTTCTGGGAATTTTTGTGTGAGCTGTTTTTTTGTTGTTGGTTTGGATATGATCAGTTGGAGACTTGAACCATCTCATTTCTGCTACCATGAGTGGGGTAACATGCTGTCTTCGATTCCCTGGTCAACTTAACTCTGATCTTCGCAAGCTAGCTGTCAACCTGATTCCCTTCCCTCGTCTTCATTTCTTTATGGTTGGTTTTGCACCTCTTACCTCCCGTGGGTCGCAGCAGTACAGAACCCTAACAGTACCTGAACTTACTCAACAAATGTGGGATGCCAAGAACATGATGTGTGCTGCTGATCCTCGCCATGGTCGGTATCTAACTGCTTCAGCTATGTTCCGTGGAAAGATGAGCACTAAGGAAGTTGATGAACAGATGATCAATGTTCAGAACAAGAATTCGTCGTACTTTGTTGAATGGATTCCCAACAATGTGAAGTCCACCGTCTGTGATATTCCACCGACAGGGTTAAAAATGGCATCTACGTTCATTGGAAATTCCACATCTATTCAAGAGATGTTCCGCAGAGTTAGTGAGCAGTTCACAGCTATGTTCCGAAGAAAGGCTTTCTTGCATTGGTACACAGGAGAAGGAATGGATGAAATGGAATTCACTGAAGCTGAGAGCAACATGAATGATTTAGTATCAGAGTACCAACAATATCAGGACGCAACTGCTGACGAGGAAGAAGAGTACGAAGAAGAGGAACTTCAAGAGGAGTGAAGTATAAAAGAAGTGGTATAAGTAGTTCAGAATATCATTTAGTTTGACTGTGAGAAGCTGCATTTTGTGTTTCCGTTTGGCTTTGGTTTTGAACCTTTTTAACTGCATGGTATGTTAGCAGTATCAACTTATCTTTTGTTTATCTTTGTGGTGTCAGAAGTTGAACAAGTTACTACGGTTAAAAGTTGATCAAGACTTCTTCCTATAGTTCTATGAAAGTATTATTACATAGTAGACTGCTCTTTTCCTCTCTGTTTTTGTCTAACCTCTTCGTGTTTTTTCTGTGTTTGTTCAAAATTCCAGTTTGAAGACTGCTACTGTGTACACCTTGAAATTATGGATGTATTCCAGTTATTATCAACCACTTCTGTGTTTTTAAAATATTTCTTAATTCCTCTTCAAGGAAACTTCTTAGTTGGGAGTCTGAAAGTCAGTGGGCAAACCGATAATGGGTTCTGCTACACAGTAGCTGTGACCTGTGACACTAGATGTTGCATCTGTAACATACACCTGATAATCGCCTATAGGCTATAGAGCTATACCAAGTAACTACTCAGTTCTTAGTCAGCAAACCATCAATGATTTTATAATTCAATACTGATAAAACTAATAGCCACATAAAAGCAGTTTTATATGTCGATATGAACTTCTCATGAACTAAATATCTCTACTATGTCATCAAATGCTTGTTGGTGTTTGCAAGACAGACATCCTCATTTGTCAATTTAGCATTGTCACTCATCACTCTTTTTATATTTTACCAGAAAAAAGAGAAGTTGTTTGGTAATCCGTCGTTAATATCTTAGTGACCACGCTTACAAAGTAAGAAATTAACAAAAGCAAACCAGTATTATAAGAAAGCACAAGCATAAAAAGAAATGGACAGAACAAATTCTGTTACTTGATTTTCAACGCTTTGAATAGTAAGTACATATAATATAGTAACTACCAATCAATCTCATCAGCTAATCTAAACCTACCTTTCTTACTAATCCAAGGTTACTTTTGCATTGTAACCAATATATTTCTTATTCAGGGTAAATTATTTTAAGCGCCAAATTTCGGGACTTGGGCAGCAGAGATTTGAGAAAGAAAATGTTCAGCAACGAGGCGGCGTTGTATTTTACCTGAAGCGGTCTTAGGAACAGCATCAGTGATAAAGACTTTCTTAGGTACCTTAAAGGTTGCTAGGTTTTTCTTGCAAAAACTTAGTATCTCTTCTTCATCAATGGTTGACCCGTCTCTTGGAATTATTGCGCAATTAATCTGGAACAAGTCAATTCAGTAAGCAAAACACATGAAGATTTATGCAATAAATCCAAGCCAAAAACCTCTAAGATATCTTGTTTCAGAATTGGCAGACCAGGAAAAGACACAAACAATTTATCATGATATATTCACCCCAAACTGTTAATTGAGATTTGTTTCTGAATATGATAGATGACCAAGCCGTGAAGGAAAAGGTTCTCGTCATCTCATGTCAGTGAATCACAAATAAACGAATGGATAGAAACTACACAAAGATTCCAGTTCAACAATTATTGTGAAAAATTAGAGACCCAGTTTCATTATCGTAATCAAAACGAAAACCAGAACAGTTTTCTACTTTATATGTTATTGATGAAATATGATCGTCTTTTGGAAGTTTTCCAGGGAACTAATCGCAGGACAAAAATGAAAACGAAAGGTCTGGCTCTTAACAGTTACCATCAGTATGAAGCTTGGTGAAATGATTTTATGACTCGTGACCGATTATACCTTTCCTAACTACCAATGGTGTTGCGACTGACATGGACGCATCACACATGGCAATATAAAAGTGGAGTTCTAACACACTACATATGGTCTTCACATGACCTTAATGGAAAGATCTAACCAGAATAGAAGTATTTTTTATTTGCTTTAGAACAAGGGCATGGATAGATTGTTACTTGCCCATGCACTTGCCAACACAGCAAAAATATATAGCGATTATATCATCAACAGCGAAAGTAACAATTAGGTCTAGTTACGTAAGCAAATATGTGGTTTGGTTTAAAGAGAGGCCAAAATTTGTGGACATCATCTGTCAACTACCTAACAATGCATGGCATAGTTTGAACCATCAAATAGTTATAGAATAGACAAGAACCATTACTTGGTTAACTAAGGAAAAGATATTTGTTTTTGCTTTCGTATTTTTGTTTTTCTTACCTCTTCGCCATATTTATCATCTGGAACTCCGAATGCAACAGCTTGAGCAACATCTGGATGCGACAAAAGCACTGCATCCACTTCTATCGGCGATATCTTCTCCCCTGTTTGATAATCATTACAATTAGAACAAGAACAAAAAACAAAACCCCAAAAAGCCAAAAACACCGAACAAAATATACAAACAATCGCCTAATTAATTCTTTCACTTGACGCGTTATCTTACCAATATCCCATTTTAACCCAAATTTGATGTAAACAAAGTCATTTTCATGTCTAGTCTACTATCCAACTACCTCAAAAAGGAACACCCCCCGTGAATTTAAAAGTAGCTTTCGAACATTTAACCACTAAACTTAAACACTAACTTAAAATACCAAACAAGCTTTTTACGTGTGAAACAAAAATGGTCAGGAGTTTTATACCTCCACGGTTGATAAGCTCCTTGATGCGTCCCACCAAATGCAAATACCCCTCCGAATCCATATACCCAACGTCACCGGTATGAAACCATCCGAATTTGTACGCGCTTTTATTGGCTTCAGGATTATTCTTATAACCCTTAGTCACGTTCAATCCTCGTATACATACTTCTCCACTAACATTCTCAGCTTGTTGAACACCATTTTCATCCAAAATAGCCATTTCTTGACCCACTGGTTTACCAACCGACCCGGACTTATGTCCACCGTCTTCAGGTAATGGGTTTGAACACATTAAATGAGATGCTTCAGTCATAGCATAAGCTTCTAAAACAGGAGCACCAAAAGCCTCTTCAAGCCGAGTCAAAATAGTTGGCGCCAATGAAGCACTACAACTCCGAATAAACCGGAGCTTCGGGTAAAATTCCTCGGGCTTACTCAGATGACGTTCTAATATAATCTGATGAATCGTAGGGACAGCAGTATACCACGTGGCATTGTATTTTACCATGTCAGGCCAAAAAGTGGAAGCTGAAAATCTTCCAGCTGCCGGAAGGGTTACAGCCGCACCAGCACCGAGTGAACTCAGTAACCCAGCTAGTAATCCATGTACATGAAAGAGTGGGAGAACTAACACAGTCGAGTCTGACTCAGTGAGTTTATAAACCGATATGATATTTTGTACTGAAGCAGCTAAGTTTTGTTGAGTTAATGGAACTCCTTTAGGTCGACTCGTTGTCCCTGAAGTATGAAGAAATAGTGCAATATCCAATGGATCGTTAACCGGTAACGAATCAGGTAATGCACCCGATTCGGACTGAGTTGAGAGAGTTAGTTTTTCTTCTGGGTGTGAGAATGTGGAGGTAATATGAGAGATATTAAGTTTAGAAGCGGCTGATTGAGCTGACTGATTTCCTTCTTGCGAAGTGAGTAAGATTTTTGATTCTGAGTCAGATAAATAGAATTCAAACTCTTCTTGTGTATAAGATGAGTTGAGTGGTGCAGCCGTGGCTCGAGCTCGAATCACAGCCAAAAACATAATCACAAACTGTAATTAAATCAAATCAAATCAAAAAAATCATCAAAATGAGAACATAAATCTCATAATTTTTTTTGTAATAAAAACAAAATTAGTTTTAGAGATAGAAAAACAAATCAAAAAATCTTACCTACCTGAAATAATTAGATTTTTAGTATTAAAATTTTAATTCAAATAAAATCATAATAAAAACAGAACAGAGGAAACTGGAAGCGTAATACCTCGATAGTGTTGGGGAAAGTAAGAGCGATGATATCACCAGGATGAACACCATTAGAGATGAGAATGGAAGCAGCTTGATCAACAAGTTGCTGTAACCGTGAGTGTGTTAAATCAAACTTTCCGGAAACTGATACACTTCTACGAGATGGAAATTTTCCGGCAGATTGTTTTAATAAACCGGTAAGTGTTGTTTCTTCCATGATTTTGGATTTTGAAATTTCTAGGTTTATGAATCGAACTAAGGAGGAATGGAATGGGAGAGATTAGCATGAAATATGTATGGGAATTTATAGGGATTTTTATTTGGCACCGAAGTAGACAGACGGTGCTATAAACCAAGTGACGAGGTTATACGCAAGATGTCGCTCATGGTAGGTTTTAGCCTCGGTTCCCGTGAGAAATACCTCGAAATTCTCATCGTTTTGAAGCTTACGTGGAGTAAGACGTGGTAAAGTTTAGATTTTTTCCCTTTTAAAAATGTTTGAAAGTCTGTTGGGCACGCGTCTAATGTATGGGTAAAATTGGTAAATAAAGTTGTTTTTCTTTTTTATTGAATTCAACATTACGTGTTAAAAGTATTGCCGAGGTTTTCGGTGAGTATGGAGATGTGGGCTAAGATACTTATTTGGTTTGGTTGACTAGTGAGCTGAAGCTGCAACTACAACCTAGTTAAGAAGAGGCTGAGAAGCCCTGAGCGGTCGAAATCATCTAGAAATGATCAACATCTTATGATCAGAGATAGTATTGTATTGTATACACCCCCGGACCTAGCTTCGAGGGTTCTTCTATCCAGACTCAGAGTCGACCTGGTAGTATTACTGTCTACTAATGAAGGAAAAAAAATGGGTGCAAATTAAGGACGTAATTCCAAATTAGCAGATTGAATAAACTACGTGTACGTATTTCCAAGTTATAAGACACGCCCCATGGCAATTAAATAAAGAAAATCCTGTTTACAAATCCAGTTAATTCCCTCACAGCATGTGCTGATGCAATATGCCGAAGAAAACTATTGCAATAGCTGCCTAGAGTTTATCCGGGGTATGGAATGGCTCCATCTCCGATGCGGCAAATCGAAGGTGTAGAGGCTAATTAATATGGTGATAAGTACTGATTTGGTGAGGTGGCAGCAGGCACCATAATTAACGGTCTGAATGGTCAAAATCATCTAGAAACGATCGACATATCATCAGAGATATTAACCGTATAGGCCGGAACTAGCTTCGAGGATCTTATCTAAAACTTGACCTAGTAAATACAGTATACACTATATCTTTAATTTACAAAGTATGAAATATGCACTACTTATGATCGGCTTTCTTGTTGTTTATGGGCTTGAGATTTTTAGATTTATAAAATGTTACTTTCAAGTTAATATTTCTAGTTTTAATGCTTCAAAAAAAAATCTAGTTTTAGCTTAGCTCTTAAGTATAGTGCTGGTTGAATCATTGGTTTCTGCACAAGCAATTGTAATTCTCCACGTACTCAAATTAAACTAACCACGTGTAGATACTTGTAAGCTGAATTTTATGAAATCAATTGATGTTTGAGGTTGATGAAAAATCAAACGCAACTTCATATGTCTGGCTTTACCCATATCATGTCAGGCAGAGTGATTAGTGTCGTAGTGTGTGATCACCAATACTTGATCCTGTGGCTTCAAAAAACACCCATCACATCAAGTAAAGATTTGCTGAATTCTTTACACACGTGGTCCGCACTGCAAGACATTTTATTCAAATTTGGTTTGCAAGAGTCGTTTGAGGTGGAGTCTGGAGACAAAGAAGAAAGCCTTTCGTCTCTTACTTCTGCGCACTAATGCAATGAATGACGATGACGGATGTTAGTTTTTTTTCGTAATGTGGTAAAGTTATTAGATGTTCGTATCAGTAATCTAGATTTTTCTAGCCGTTAAAAAATAACTCGTGAACGGCATTGAACACTGATACTTTTAGTTTGGTGTACAATATTGTAACAGAGCCCCATAGTCTGCAACGGCGTATATACATCAGACATGATCAAAACATTATTACCGTTGCTGGTCCATCTCCAATTATTGATTTCTCAGGTCATGTTTATTGTTTTAATGAAGTAAAGAAATTTGCTGCTGAGACAAATGCCCCCATTCATCTGAACTTGGCCCTTATTGATTAGTGCCCCTTCTCAAATTTGCTTCCTCTTTAACATTTCAAATGTACTTATTGCTGGATTATTACCCTTGGCGGCAAGTGGATGTAAAATCTTGACTTAACTAGTGACAAAATGGGAGCCACCACCTCAGTCAAAAGTTATTACTAACGAATATGGAACCGGCCATATAGTTAGTTTCTAAGTGCATGACATCAAAAAATCACACAACTTGGAAAGACTGGTTGATCATGATTCAGCAGTAAAAATAGGATAATGAGAAGATACGAAGATATGGGCTCTTTTCGGCTTGTTAAGATATGATATACACAGTACTGTCTTTGTTTCTTAAAAATTAAGTTAATCGTTTTAAAATTTTATTTCACATAAACTAATAGTTATTATTGGATAAAAATAATATTTTTAAAATTATTTTGATTAATTATTGTTATTAAATTTTAATATAAAAAAATACATATACTCCGGTAAAAATATTATTATCATTTTTTTTTATTTTAAAATAAATAAATAATAGTAACATTTATACTCATTATGTTAATATTTTAAAATGTTTTCTAACGATATAAAATTTATAAATATTAGTGTCATAATTTAGGAGATATATCATTTCTGAATTTTACTATTTCATCATCTATACGAATATAATTAAAAAAAATTTAAAAAATATCCCTTTCTTTTTTTTAGTTTTTATAAAAATTATGCAAATTTAAAATAACGTAACTTTTATAAAATGGAAAGAGTATGTTGTTATGACCGGTATCTACTGGTCCGTTGATGTTTGTTAAAACGTATAATGTGGCATGTAGTGGGTATAACTTAGCTTGAAGTTATTTTCAAATTTCCAACCAACCGACCACAAACTATAAAGTTCAAGTATAAAGCTAGTGCGGATAATCATAAAGAAAACTAAGAATTATTAGTTAATTTTAGATATAATATCCGTTTAACCCCTAATCCATTCATCAAATCCGGTTTAATCCCTAGTCCGAAAACTTGTTTTAGGGTCTAAAAATTTAACTCATGGTCCATCACACGTGTGGAAATTATAAAACATATTTTCTAAAAGCCTAAAACACCCTATAAGTTAGATCTAACTTTACTTTTACTTCTCCAACAACCGGAAAGCTGTGGGGATAACGATTGGTAGATGAAAACCAGAGAATTCTAACTCTCCCTACAAACTAAAACCAAAGGAGGCGATAATGGTAAACTTCGTTTTCATCATTTCTACTTTTGCATTTCATTCAGGTGAAATGGCTGAAAGATGAGGTTGACTACATGGATGATTATGGGAATGTCAGTTGGGATCGATTTGATGGTAGGTTGCTCTTATATGATGCGGAACAGAAGTGTTATCCGTATTGCTAAGGTTTGTTGTTTCTTCTCTGATTTTGTTTTTCTTGACTTGATTTTGCTCTACAAATGACTTGATACAGCTATTTTTATGGTGGTATTGTTGTTGAATCTGTTTGAATGTTTTTGCCCTAATTTTATTCTATTCTTTTTTGCCTATAGTCAGTACTATTAGATCTATACTTCTTTGATTATCCACACAAGACATGACCCTGGAATGATATTTTTTGTTCTAACACGAGTATTCTGCTTAATTTCAAGTACATAATGATATGCATAGAAGAATATAACATTATACCCACTAATGATCAAATTGTAGTGTCGTTGTTGACATTGCAAAATGTCAGAAGATTTCTAGACTGTAGAGTTTTTGCCTTTTGCTAAATAGAAAATAGGGAACCTATTTTGTTTTGTTTTACAATACCACGTCCATCTGCCTAGCATTATGTTTCTTCGCTAATCTTTCTCTTTCTCTCTTGCAGCTCAGCAGTTAGAGAGCCATTTTCTCCTCTCAGGAGACGCAAATGGTGTTATTAATTTGTGGGAACTGACACTTAAAGATACAAAGGTATTACTCGTTGTTTTTTGTATATGTATTCTGCGAGACCATGAAGAAACTGCATTTAGGCAGTTCAAATTTGTTTGTACTGTTTTCACACAGTACGTATCAAATTTGCTTGAACTGCATTTAGGAAGTTCAAATTTGCTTGTACTAGGTATTCACTCAATTCATATCGATATCTACTAGGATTTTTATAAAATTTCAGGTTGATTTGTTATTTGATATGTGACTTTATATGATGTGGAATGACTATTTTCATTTCTTTGTTTATTTCATGTTCATTTTTTGTTTACAGCTGCATCAATACATATTTATTGTACTGTTTTATCTATATTTTTTTGTTGTGCATACATAGGTGATCTGTCATTGAAGTCATACTGTAAAACAATGAATAACAGATTAGTTTCTTGATGCTCTATTTTCATCATTTACGGTAGGGGGTCGAGGGGGCAGCGCCCCCTTGTTATCATTCATTTCAGTTTATTTTGAGTTTTTTTTTCTATGTTGTATGATGCATAAGTTTTGTTACGTGCATAAGTTTGTAATGTAGTTAGTGGGGATTGCTAATTTCCAATTTTTGTTCAGTACATGTCAATATCTATTAGGTTGTTACTCAGTACATAATAATATTTACTAGGTTTTCACCCAGTACGTAATAATATCTACTCTTTCTTTTTTAGTGGTTTAGTCATGTTATAGACTCTGAATGTTTATGTCCTCTTCTTGGATAGATTTCTTAATGGATTTGACAATTAACTGTGCTGCTAATTGTTTACAGGAACGATGAAGGATCACATCTATCTTCACTTGAACCGCTTACCCCAAAAGTTCTGAAGGAAATGCTTCCAGGTATCTCAGAGACAAAGAAAATGCAGGAGTTGAATGAAATGAAATAAGATATGGTGGAGTCTAAGGAAAAGCTCAAATTCAAAGAAGAAAAAACAAATGCAGTTATGGCCACTAAAGATGCAACAGATAATTCATTGAGGTTAGCAGACTGGCGGACGTCAAGGCTGGGAGAGACTAGAGTAATCAACTTGAAGAGTTTGATATTCAACACATATCGATATGTACTACAGTTTCACTCAATACATATCGATATATACTATATGATCATATCGATAATTACTATCGGTTTAGAAATAATTTATACTTTCTACTAATCGAGTCACAACTCGTAACTGTAAAAGTACATTCTCTTATACCAAAATAATAGCAAATGGGTCACTCCATTTAGAACTAAATGGAGGTTTGTATACTCCATTTCATATCAATTTTGATAAGTTTCGAGTAAATTTTTTAAACTTTTAGTTACAGTGCCATTAAATGAAAGATGCAAAGGTTCTTCCAGAAATTCATGTGCAAATGCAAATTTTCTTACATGTAGGTTCTTGAGAGGATTACCAAAGGTGTCAAAAGTTTTGGGTTCTGCAGCAAAGGGTGGATTGAGTCTCCTCTTAAGGGTGCTGAGGGAAACACTGAATTCTTGGTTTTCTTTCACAGAACAACAACTATTGAGAAGACGGCAGAGGCAGAACCGTCAAATGCAAACCTTGAATCTGAATCAACCCTCTAATTAACATGTGTTTTGCATTCTAATGAGCACGGATTCTGAGTTGCTAAGAGTGAGAGAAAAGAGCATAAGAATGCACAATTGCAACTAGTTTTGATTCTCATAGAGTCAGGGCTGAGAACATCTTTTACTGGAGCAAAATTTTTACTGTAACATTGTATTTGATTTTTTAGTTTCACAACAGAGAAAGAAGTAAATAGAGGTATCCTAATTTATGAATATTCTAAGAACGTTCATGCCAAGTCGATCTCTATGGAAGGGGCGTTTCTTCGCCACTCCTGTTGAGACTATGAAAATACATCTGTTTCATTGGAATTCTTCGAGTTTTCTGTAAAATTTACAATGAAAAACATGTTGTTGGAGGTTAAATAGGTGCAAGGATAGATATGCTCGTTAAAAATTACTAACTAGGAGTTACTAAATTTCAATTAGAGGAAATTACATTGTCTAACGTACATACACGATGGAAGTCACTTGTCATTTCAAGTGGAACATTTAGACCAACAACATGACCGACAACTGATAACCAAGAGACCAAATACTGTTGCATTACAGAAAAAGAAGATGACCCATCTTTAGCCTGTGAATAACCACCAAGAAACGGTATCTTCATCCATTCACTTGTCCTACATGGATGCAATGTATACCATGGACGGTTTAATAACGGATGTTCCTGCAATGAATTCGAGAAAACAAGGTACAACAGAAACTATGCCTAGCTCTTGCCCTAACTTTCTCTTCTTCAGATTTTGTGGAGAAACAATATGGGCATGAAACTCCATATTCCTAATCTGGAGCTTCCGTGTCTGCGTCACTCACAGGTTGTTTACATCCATAGCATATATTGAAGGTTCCTTGAGACTCTCCTGTCAAATACAAAGCACTCTCCCTCCCAGAGGCTTTCTGTTTCCGGAACTTCCTCAAGATACTTTAGTATCCCACCTTTCAAATGATAAACCTGCCAGCCAAATGAGAATACACCAGGTCCACTCAATATCCCTTTTATCATATTCAGTCTGTTTCTTTTTTACGGCCTCAGCAGTCGTCTATTGCATAAGAAAAGAAAAATTAGTGCCCATATTCAAAATAAAATGAATAAGAGGAGATGAGAACAACCGATCTTATAGTTTCCTAGGTGTAGTTTTTTTTCACATTAATACTACCTACACAGTGAACAAGTTTATTATCAATTCAATAAAATACGTATTGTTAATTCATAATGTCGAAAACAAAGCAACATATTTTATCCATTGATGACTAGATAACTAGTTATGCAGTATACGAGAGATATTCAATGTTTTCACCCAATACATATCAGTATCTACTGCTTTCAACCAGTACATATTGATACCTAATGTGGATTCATAATAATAGTACATATTGGTTCACACTAAGAGTTTATACAGTACATATAGATATGTACTTATCAATTCGATGATGCAGTACATATCAATATGTATTGTAGGATTATATGCAGTACTAATCAATTGTACTATAAAATATGTACTGGGTAATAGAAAGTATGTACCGTAGGATATGTACTGATTGATAGGAGTATATTACAGAATATGTACTGCTCAATAGAAATATATACCGTAGGATCATCATGTGATATGTATTGTAACCTATTGAACTATACATATCGATAAACTAGCTTTCTACCCAGTATATATTAATATGTACTATCCAACTGTAACCTGTCCAACTACACATATTTGATACGTATTGATGGATATGTAATGTTAGAAGTCAGTTTTCCATCAGTACATATCAATATGTAATGTCAGAACATATTATTTGTACACATTTTTTTCCTTTTGCATGATAGTACATATTGATATGTACCCAATAGAAATGTAATCTAAGTATCCAACAATACATATCAATATATGCTGAGGCGTATTCAATCATAAAAGAGGTTTTTACATAGTATATGTCAATATGTACTGATGGATCATACACACAACAATATTCTAAGAATCCAATAGTGCATAATGACTTGTACTGATACTTCAAGCATAAATTAGGGTTTTAAACAGGAAAAGTTAGTATCAAAAAAATAATAAAATTAGAAGTATAAATATAAATAATTTTAAGGCTTCCTTACCAATTTTTGCTTCCGTTCCGGTTTCAACAGTCGATATTCAATTTCATAAAAAGGGGACACAACACATATACAAATGAGGGGGAAGAGAGTTTTTTTTATTTCTTTAGAGAAGAGGGAAACTTACTTCATACACTATTTCTGCTATCTAATTTCATTTTGTTCACCCTTTTTGAATCGCAAGTGTATTTTGCATCACACCCTTTTTGATTTTTTCAATTTGATTTTCGATTCGGCTTTTATGCCCTAGATTTCAATTTCAGGTGGTTTTGGATTTCAGTTTCTCTAACGTGTCCTAGATTTCAGTTTTAGGTGGTTTTGGCAAACCGTTCCCTAGATTTCAGTTTTGAGTGATGAAACTGAAATAATCGAGATGTGGTTTCTGTGGATTTTTGATCACAGAAGAAGAAACGGGAAGACAAGGATAACGAAGAATACAGGGGAAAAACGAACAGATACCGTGTTTTTATTCACACGTGACTAGTATATGAGAAGAATCGTAATTAGGTTTTTTGAAATGGTTTTTGGACTAATGGATAAAATGTGTTTCCCGGGTGGACTAACCATTAACACGGTCCGGGTTTTTTGGACTAGTTAATTAATTTTCCTAATGAAAATCAGAGGTGGAGCCAGCCCAGTGTAAGGGTATGCATTTGCTCCCCAACCCAGCTAGCTCTAAAGCTTAAGGCCCAATTACAAGTTTAAGTCTAATTTTGTTTATTTGTATCCTCTTAAAAAAATTGCACCCCAAAGTAAATTTGTACCCCCAAAACTAGAAATCTTGGCTCCCCCTGACTGAAATACACAAGGGAAAACTAAATATAGATCTAAACAATTTCATCAAGGGGAAAGGGATACTACCATTTTCAAAATGTGGTATTTCTTTTAAAGTTATGATGGATAATTGGATATGAAAATGATTTTTTTTAAGTTGTGATGGACAAACTATAAAGTCTTTTTTTTTTGAAGCATAACTATAAAGTCTTAGTCTCTTACTATTTACTTTTTTCTGAAAAAAATTACTCCATCAGAAAAAATACGAAATTTTTTATAGTTGAATAGGCCGTCGTCGTAACAAAGAAAGATAAACAAGAAAAGGAAAACAATAGTCAATTTTTTGGCCCTTCCAGTATAGTGTTCGTGTTAAGCATTGTTCAGTACTCTAGCAATGTTAGTTTCTTTATTTACTTTTATTTATATCTTTTCATTAGAAAAGCCAGATATAATAGTTGTTACAAGGTATCAAATTCATAATGTGTATGGATGTTCTATCCAAAGCCTTTTATGTGGAAGAGGATCAAAATTTGATTAATTAAAGTGGGTATCAATGCCCCCTATTTCTCACATCCTCTTTATATATGACCTATTGGTCTTTACAAAAACAGATGCTAAGCAGGGAAAGGCTATTTTACAACTCTTTGCGGAGTTTGGTAGAGTCTCAGGTAAGCTAATTAACTTTGAAAAGTCGGTTATCTTCTTTAGCTCCAATATTCACCAAGATATCATAGATGGGGTAACTAATATCCTTGGAATAAAAAGAATATCTATCAATGATAGATACTTGAGCAACACTCTATTCACATACACTTCCAAAATTAAATCTTTTCAACACGTGGTTGATACAGTGGACTCTGAACTTCAGAGTTGGAATGGTAAGTCTTTTTCCTTAGTGGGAAAATCTACCTTAGTTCAAACCTCTTCCACAATTGTGCCTATCTACCAAATGACTTGTTTTAAAATGCCACAAGCTATTATGAAAAAGGTTGACAGTCTTCAAAGAGACTTTTTTTTGGGGAAAGATAAAGAGGGAAGTAGAGGACTATACATGAAAGCATGGATGTTCATCTGTAAACCTAAGTGTTTGGGGGTGGGGGGTATGGGGTTCGGTTTTTTAAATCTGATAGTCTTTATTTATGCAATGATGGCAAAAATGAGTTGGCATCTTCCTAAAGAACCAAAAGCTCTGTGGGCACAAATTATGGAACACAAGTATTTCTTGGGAAAAACTATTCTGGCACATATATTTAAGTTTCAAAACACAGACTCATAGGTATGGAAAAACATAATTAGAGAAGTGGGCAATATAAGGGACAACTTTTACTGGAAAGTAGGGGACGATAAAACAATCAAGGTCATGGAGAATAATTGGTGCCCTCAAGGCCTAACTCTCAAATCTAATCATGGTCAGTTGTGAAAAGAGAGTTACTAAATAATTTGATGGACTGTAACAATTCCATATGGACCTGAGACACAAACAAACTAGGGCTCCAACTTGAAGACCTAATAGTGAACAACATAAAGGGTACACAGATTGATAGGGATAAGGAAGATCAGTTAACCAGGAAACTAGAAGGCAACGAGAACTTTTGCACGAAATCCCTATACAAAAAACTCATAAGAAGAAATCAACCGGTAAACAGAGAGTAAACTCAATTATGGAAGAGGATCTGGAGTATGAACATACAACCAAGGGTTAAAATTTAATTATGGAAATGAATGCACTCAATACTGCCCCTGAATAAAAAAATTGCAAGGATACTCCCCTATGTAAATAAAATTTTCGTCAACTGTGGGAAGCAGGAAGAAACTCTAACTCATACCTTTTTACTATGTGAAGTTGCTATATCAGTCTTAAGTTATTTTGGAATAAACACCCTAATGGTTAGAAACAATCAATTAAATTTCCATGATTGGCTCGTGGACTGGTTCTTTAGGAATGACATAAAGGAACATCATACTTAGTTAAGAACTGGCCGGTTCTGATAAACCGAAAAAATCATACTTAATAATTTCTTCGTATATATTTCACTGGGTAAATTTCTTCCAAACTGTCAACAATATCATGATTTTATTACATGGGTTTTGTTTCAAATTTTACTTTATATTCTCCAATGGTGTCCGATTTTATGTTACTGCAAATCTAACATACAACAAATGAATTCAATAATTAAGTACTAATTTAAGATAGAAAATGTTTTCGTAAGATCTGATCAATACCCAAACTCCAAAATCATATCCCTAATGATGTTATTCCTTTCCCTAACCAAACACGCCATTGGTCCTCAGTTTCGGCTTAACAATATCTTTACAATAATAATAATTTTTCAATAATAATAATAATGACGTTTTAGGATTTTGATTAAAGTTCTTTTTTTAAAAAGGATTTAGTGAGTTGTATTTATTGGTTTATAATTTAATTAGTGATTTTTTTTTTTAATTTTATACGCTCATTTTTGTTATATATTTATTATTACAAATTAAAATCCTAATATCCCAAATATAAAGTAGAGGCAAATTTTTAAATTGGATGGGCACCTTCCTAGCCCGTACTTTGATTCCCGAATTTATCTCTGTGTATTTGGACTAGTGCAGCTATTGGGCCCCAACTTCACAAGTTGAGTGATGGCTTCGTATAATAATTGTTCCAAGTGTGTTTTCATTTTAAAAATTTAAAAAATCTATTGGGTCTCGTCCTGTAAATTTTAACGGTATCTACATCATCTCTTGGCCACTCCCTAACCCTGTGCTTCATCTCTTCGAAGCTTGGGAATGAAACATTTTCAGAGATCGTTGTAGATATCTGAAAAATTATACACTATGCCATCATTTGGAACATTTGGAAAAAAAACGTAATAGCAGAGTGTTTGGGGGGTGGGTGGGGGAAGAATTCAGATGAGCTGATTATACTAGTTAAGCAAACAGTTGTTTTATGGTCTTGTGATTTGTCCATCCAATGTGGAACTAATCTCAACATAGGATCACTCTTTGTAATTTTATTTAAGACCAAATGGAGGTATAAAACAAAGGCATGTATATATTTTGGTAATTCTTCTATCTGGTCAGAAGATATAGCTTTTGTTTCATTTTTGGTGGCGGTTAATTTTTTGATATCTTGTAATCTCTATGATAACGTTATGGTTTTGTACTTTGATCTTTCATGGCCGTTGTTGTTGATATTATTGTATGGTTAAAGTTTGAAGAAATGGTTGCAACCCAATAACTGCTCGAAAATGAAATGCAGATCACTTTCTTCTACTTTCTCCCACTTGACTTGATCGACAACGTAAGCGCTGAGGTGTGTAACTATTAGTCTATTATTACTTGTCCTCAATGCAGTTAGCTGCAGTGCGCCCCACCACCTCTTCATTAGTATGGCCAAGGAGTATTGGAATTAGTCTAATCTGAACAATAAAAAGCTCAAACAATTTTGTATCGCTGATTTTTGATCACTGCATCAATTGTTACTACCCTTCCCGGAAAAAGAGATACTATCCGGTATTTGGTTTTTAGTAGGATATTAATAGTCTAGACACGAAATTTTCATTACTGTCATGTTCTGTCCATTCACTTATAATACTTCTTGATAAGATTTTGCAAAAGCGGTAATGAGTGGCGACTATATTTATAGTGTTTTGCTATTCATCAAAGTACAGATTTAGGATTTCTTTCTTTCTCTTTCCTTTTTTTTTTTTTTTTTTTTTTTTGAGTATGCACATAGCTAAATTCGTACTGACGAGTTTAACGGTCATCAAACATCGTTGTTGCAGGGTGGGTTGTGATTACAAGATTCAGGCACACCACTCACTCTCTCATGTAGGACGATCATTCTGCATTTACCATTCACGAAAAAATAGACACTACAGTTGGCGATAGCATCGATTTTACTCTGGAAACTTGGAAAGCCACTCTCTAGGTCATATGGGCCTAATGCAAATCTAGTTGGGCTTGGTATTACTATCCCACCCAAAGTTTTACCATTATATACTATTCCAATTAGGGGTGAACAACATATAGGCTGATGCAGATTTGATATCATTCGCGTCCAGGCCATATAAATGACGGATTTGAGATTTTTACCACGTCCAGTCCGTTACTCGTCGAATTTAACCTTCACGAGTGAGCGAATGAGCTGACTGGATGGGGATGTATTTGTGGATTTTAAAAAATAAAATAAATAAAAATAGGTAAATATCCGACACATGTTTTTATTTTTTTTCAATCTAGCCGGTGATGCTCCTAGAAACTTAAATGCCACATATATCCTACTAATAGATTCGTTATACAAATCCATACCATCTATAACCATTAGGGCAAGAACATGTGTTGCACATCTAATTAAGATGCATGCGTTTCCCTTCCAAAACTGTTGTCTTCCAACCAACTACCCTTTTAGATAAATAAGATGCAACTCCTTCATTTAAGATCTTCTTCTTTAATACCCAATTCTCATCAATATAGTAAGAAAAGCCCTAATAAATAGGAAACTATATATATTACCTACCAATTTTCTATAATAACCTTCATATATATATATATATATATATTACCAACATTATTCTTAGGAATCGGGTGTCCAACAGATGGGTGATGTTCTACCCGCGTCCAATCCGTCGAAATACGGATCGAGTGTCCATCGCCGAAAGAAGGATTGGATCGGATAAAATCCTTATATTTGAGTGTTTTGCTCACCCTTAATTCCAGTATCAAAGTCCATTGTTCATTCCTCGAATATCAACCCACGCCCACGATGGTTTTTAGGTTTTCCCTCCAAAAAAAAAAAAAAAAATAACACAGTTATATTCAAATTTATTTATTTTATTTGGTTTTGAAGAAAAAAGGTTATACTCAAGAAAAAATAGAATGTACAGCTCAGGTCGAGTTCAATCACTTTCACTACAGATGAACAACCGTCTCCCAATTAAACAAAATTGACCTAACACCAATGTCCTTAAAAGTTTCCTTTTTATTTAACCAAAAAACTATAAATGTATAATAAGCAATTTTATCTCAGACATAGACCCATGCCTAGCACCAAAAGCTATACTCCTCCCGTTCCAGTTTAGTTGAAGATTTAGGTATTTTTACGTCGATTAAAAGAAATAAGAGATATTAAACTTTTTCCAAATATACCCCTTAATATTAATTTTTAAAATATTCAAATCTCCTAGTTTTTTATCCCTTGTTTCCAGTGTTTGATTTCAATAAAGGGACAAATCAGAAAAAAAAAATTAAGAAAGATATGAAAACCTTCATCTATTTTGGAACTAAAAATGAACCCTAAACCTTCAACTAAACTGGGACAGAGGAAATACTATTTTTCTCCTTCCAAATATCCTATACAACAACAAAATGAATGTTGGGGAAAATGAGTTTTTAACTAAATGTTTTTTGGTCTTGGTGTGGTTTGATCTTAGGACCTAAGGGTTCTATGGATGCTCACTCATTTCCTTGAGTGAATGAATCTCTTTAGTCCCACATTGGGTAATCTAGAGAAGGATGTCCACTATATAACTATTCTCATATGGATAGTATGTAAAACTTGGTTTGGAATGGGGTGGGAGAACAATAGTTGGCCCAACCCATGCTATATGTGTGAATACCATGCACCAAGTCCTATGTCTAAACAAAAATATTTTTTCAATATTTTATTTAGAAAAATAATTCCAAAAAAAAATTCGTTAAGAGTTTTATTTATGGGAAATTCCTTTTTCGATTTTAATTGTTTTACAAGAAAACAAAACCTTGTTTTATAAGAAAACCTAAACCTAACTTGGTTTGCAAGTAGCTTTCTCCTATAAATACAACTCGAAAAACTGTTTTCAAGATATCCCATAAGCGTCTACTATCCGGTCTTCTTTTCACCATCTTCTCGCTTTTTACACGCTTTTGAGTGTTTATTACCTTCCTTCCCTGTTGCTAAGTTCAAGAGTGGGTAGTTTGTATTGTGCTAATACAAACTATATCGGGCAGTCTTATCCTGGACACATCTTCGCACGTTGGGGTTTAACATTACTCTTCTCGAGTATACCCGCGAACTAATGTGTTAAGGATAACTTGTTGAACCTGTGATTCTTCCCTCGTAGTTGTCCGTGGTAAAGTTGTTTTCGATTCAGTTCTTTATATACCTATTCTGATACATCTAACATTTATATTCATTGTTGCAATATTCCAACAATCTTAACACATTATTCTTATCTCGTAACAATAGGAAAGAACGATGTTGAAAAACCACAAAAGTTCAACGAAAAGGACTTCAAAGGATGGAAATCAAAGATTTCGTTTTTCCTGAGTTATCATGAATTGGACGTAGTACTGGTTCCTTTTGATGGTTTGTTGAATTCTGAAGAAAATACTAAAGAAGACAAGACGTTTTTCAAGAAGCAGAACTATCTGGATAAAATCATATTATGAACTGTTTGGAAGATGCGATGTATGATTTTTATAATGCTAAAGAAAATTTCAGTGCTTCTGATTTGTGGACTGCGTTAGAAGCAAAGTACCATGCAGAGACTGCAGGTAGCAAGAAATTTCTGGTAGCAAAGTTTATGGATTTCAAGATGACGAATGATAAGCATGTTGTTGATCAATTCCTTAAACTTTAGCAAATCATTAACGAAATACTTGCTGAAGGTATGGTTATTGATGAGATGTTTCAAGTATTAGCTGTGATTGAAAAATTAACTTCTTCGTGATCAGAGTACAAGAGGAAGTTGAGACATGAAACTGGTGAAGTCAGCATGGTTTAATTGGGAAAGAATATTCAAGTTGAAGAAATATTATGCACCAAAGACAAGAACGTGTTATCTGCAAGGGACATGACAAACAAGGCTCATATGTCTGAACACAAATCTGGAAAAGGTGATAACAACAAACGTAATCCTAAGCATGGTCCTCAGAACAAAGGTATGTTTCATAAACCCGAATCTGGCATTACTAAGATTAAGGGTGCTTGATATGTTTGTGGAAATCGTGGCCATATGGCAATTCAATGTAGACAACGTAAGGACCTTAATAAGAAGAATAATGCTAACTTGGTTGTTGAGAGTAAGGACGAGTTTTCTGCAATGGTGTCTGAAGTTAATCTGGTGACCAATATGAGGGACTGATGGGTAGACTTTGGAGCTACCAAGCATGCTTGTGGAAGCAGATACCTGTTTACCTCCTATAAGAAGGTAGGGGAAGGTGAGAAACTCTATATGGGTAACTCATCTGCAGAAGAGGTTGCAGGAAAGGGAAAGGTCGGGCTGAAGCTCACACCTAGAAAAACTGTCACATTGAATGAAGTTCTTCATGTTCCAGACATCTGCAAGAATCTTGTTTCCTATTTTGTTATAGATGATAAGGGTTTTAAAGTTGTAATTGAGTCTGGAAAAGTTGTAGTAACTAAGGGGAAAGATTTTGTGGGTAAGGGTTATAAGAATGAGGGTCTTTATAAGCTTAATGTAAAATCTGATGAAATAAATATGAATGATTCTTCTGCTTACATGTGTGTGTCTTTGAATATTTGGCATGGGAGACTTGGTCATGTAAACTATAAATCGATTCATAAATTGGCTAGCGTAGGCTGCATATCCAAATTCACATTTGATAGAGATCATAAGTGTGAGATTTGCGTATAATCCAAGCATGTTAAGAAATCATTCAGTAAGAACGTCCATACAAATTCTAAGCCCTTAGAATTAATCCATTCTAACCTAGCTGATATGAAGTCAGTTCAAACTAGAGGTGGTAAGAAGTGGTTTGTCACTTTCATATATGATTATACTAGATACTGTCACGTTTACTTGCTTAAGGGTAAGGATGATGCCTTAGAATCCTTTAAGATGTATAAACTTGAGTTTGAAAATCAATTGGATGTTGTCATTAAAACTATTAGGTCTGACCATGGTGGAGAGTATAAAATTCTTGTAAGAGAATTTTGCTTAGAACATGGTATAATACATGAGACGACAACCCCTTATTCACCTCAATCCAATGGTGTACATGAACGTAAGAATCATACCTTTAAGGATATGATGAATGTCATGTTGATTAGTTCAAGATTACCTGCAAACTTGTGTGTGTGTGTGT
>JAJJMC010020432.1:367009-502827 GCA_023531435.1 Papaver californicum
GGGGGGGGGGGCATCCTCTCAGCTTGTTATATCCTGAATAGAGTACCTTTTAAAGGATCATATAAAACTCCATACGAGTTATGGAAAGGTAGACAACCATCTTATGCTTACTTCAAAGTGTGGGGGTATTTGGCAAAGGTGTCCGTACCTCGACCTAAGAGAACTAAGATAGGACCCAAAATTATTGATTGTATTTTCATAGAATATCCTGAGCATTCTAGTGCTTATAGGTTTATGGTTGTGAGTTCTGAAATTTCTGATATTGGGTTGCATACTATATGGAGTCTAGGATGCAGAGATTTGAGAATGTTTTTCCTTTTAAAATAGGTTCTCGAAAGAGATGTTTATATGAACCCCTAGATGTGCCTTCAACCAGTCAGTCATTACCTTTAAAGGAAGATGAACCAGAATTTAAACCTAGAAGAGGTAAAAGGGTTTGAACTGAGAAAACCTATCCTGGTTGAATTACATATCTAGCCGAGTCTGAGCTACATACTTATAGAGAATCCATGACTTTTTCTGAAGCTCCATGGTGGAAAGAAGCTTCCATTAGTGAGATAGACCCCATCCAACAAAGCGGTACTTGGGAGATTGTAGATTTACCTCCAGGGTGTAAGGCCATAGGTTGTAAATGGATCTTCAAGAAGAAACATAATATAGATGGAAATATTGATAAATACAAGGCTAGATTGGTAGCTAAAGGCTACAAACGAAAAAAAGGTATAGATTTATTTGATACTTATTCGCCTGTAACTAGAATTAATTACATTAGGATATTAATTGTTATAGCCTCTGTCCAAAACCTAGAGATACATCAAATGGATGTAACGATAATGTTTCGAAATGGTGAATTAGATGAGGAAGTTTACATGGAACAACCTGAGGGCTATGTAGTGAAAGGTTGTGAAAGAAAGTGTGTAAACTGATTAAATCTTTGTATGATTTGAAACAAGCACCTAAAGAATGGCATAAAAAATTTGATCATGTGATGATTTTTAGTGGTTTTAGGATTAATGAATCTGACAAGTGTGTTTACACTAAAATTTTTAAGGATACCTGTGTGATTGTATGCTTGTATGTTGATGATATGCTTATACTAGGTACAAACATGGATGTTATTAATTCTACTAAAATATTGCTGAATAAGAACTTTGACATGAAAGACTTAGGCCATGTGATGTAATATTACGGATGAAGATTAGAAGAAGTTCGAATGGCTATAGTCTGAGTCAATCTCATTACGTTGAATCCATACTTAAGAAATATAATCAGTTTAACTGTAAACCTTCTTGTACTTCGTACGATTCTTCTTGTAATCTGAAGAAGAATAAGGGTGAGGGAGTTAACCAACTTGAATACTCAAGAGACATATAAAGTTTGATTTATTTGGTGAACTGTAAGAGACCATACATTGCTTATGCAGTGAGTAGGTTAAGCAGGTATACTTGTAATCCAGGGCAGATGCATTGGGATGCATTTATTAGAGTACTGATGTACTTAAAGTACACAATGTCCTTCTGTTTGAGTTATGAAGGATAACCTGCCGTCCTTGAAGGATTTTGCGATGCAAACTGGATAGCAGACTCAAAGAAGTATAATTCTACGAGTGGGTATGTATTCACTCTAGCAGGAGCCTCTGTTTCTTGGATATCCTCTAAATAGACATGTATATAGCTCGTTCCACTATGGAATCAAAGTTATTGCGTTAGATAAAGTAGGAGAAGAAGCTGAATGGCTAAGATGCCTTTTAGAAGACATTCCTCTCTAGCATAGGCATGTGCCAACTATATCTACACACTGTGACAGTACGTCTACGATATCTAGATCTAAGAACAGTGTTTATAACGGGAAGTCTATATATATTCGTAGAAGACACAATTCTTTGAAACAACTTATCTCTAATGGCGTTATTACCATTGACCATGTAAGGTCTAAGGAGAATATCGCAGATCCTTTGAAGAAAGGATTGTCTTAAAAGATAGTTAGTGTTGCATCGAGGGGGATGAGACTTAAGCTCATGAAATAAAAAATTTCATGAAGGATACTCAACCTTACTGACTGGAGATCCCAAGACGAAGGTTCAATGCGACAACTAATTTGTGGTGATTAAAAATATGCCCTATTATAGATGGTGAGTTTTTGAAAAGGGCTAGAATTATAAAATTACCCTCTACTAAGCAACAAAAACATATTTATGCATATTTATGCGCCCTTGTTATGGCTGACGCTCCTGGCGCTGGCACCCTTTCCCTAGCTCCAATGCATTTCTAGCAAAACCCAATACGCCTCTAAGGCTAATACGTCCTTAGCTATACTTAGCGACTTGGACACAAATATATTTACCTCACTACTAACTATACAATTGAAGTGCTAACTTCAAACCTCCTTGGTGCTAGCTTCCTAGCGCTAGTACAATTAATATATATCAAAAGTTGAGCATGTTGGTCTTACTCCTGAGACGTTAGCACACTAGCCTTTTACGTTAAGAGAGTTAGCACCTTCTTATTTGCGCTAAGTAGATAGTATTGGCTTTGCTATCTACTTTTCTCATAAATATGCATTTCCTCTCAATATAGGTCCTACGTTGAGTCTTCTATGAATTTCAGCAGGTTTCCTTGCTCAAAGAGCCCTCTATGACATTTTGTCTCAAATGCCTCTTAGACTTACAATAAGTCGCTTTTAAGCTAATACTTAACTATAAATATGCCATGTTACTTTCAAGCAAGTACATGACCACTAAAATTCCCAGACTCGACACTAATCAGTCTGACTATCAATCCAGTGAGTCACACAACTTGTCTCACTGACTTAACAGGTCATTTGACTTCACTTGACTTGGCTTAATCAAAACCATGGTGGTTTATAACTCCACTATTTGCCGAGATATCATATACAACATGGGGGGATTCTCATTGGGATATTGGTCTGGCGGTCTACGGCATTGTGAGTGGTGACACAACCCCCACGAACAAGAAGGTAACAAGGAGTGGGCGGTTATAAAGCAGTTGAGAGGATGAGGAGTAGTGGTCAGACAGGTTTTCCCTACTTTTTGGGAACCGCCATCACTTCTCTATCTCTTCCTAACTTCCACGACTTACGGGAATATCAATGTGTTCTCTTCAAACTATAAATAGATGATTCTCATCTACTCGAAACAAGATAGAAACACACAACAAAAATAATCAGTCTGAAGAAACCAAAACCTACAGAATTAGCGATTCCTCTAAGGAGAATCCATTCTTTTTCACACACTACTGATATTTCTCAACCTTCTTTGCTTCCCTCCCCTAAGACCCACCCAAATCCTTTCCATCTTTGTAATCGAAGCAGGACGTGAACGACCATTTCTTGGTTTAGGCTCGTCCTGTTCGAGCTTGATTTCTCAAACCTACTTGAAAGTACCACTTTGCAGTACATTTTTTTTACCCCAAAATAATTGGTGACCACAGTGGGAGATCGACCTCTCGGTTACAAAAACAAATATCTCAATCATTCAAGATGGTCGATCTCAGATTAGATCTTACGATCACTGATCCCAATTCCAACCCTTATGGTGCCAATAGCGATTTTCCTAATGGTGCTCTTCCTACCATCAACAACACTACCAGTGATCTTCGCTCTAATAGTGATGGGGAAATTAGGAACGTTTAAGATCCAACACCACTCACGATGGTTGAACTTGAGCGAAGACAAAAAATTATATCAAGAACCCTGACGAGACTAGAAGACTCACAAAAATTCATTCTCGACTTCCTTCACCGACTGACAGAAGAATTAGGACGCAGTGCTGTTTTCAGAGAAGACTTACTGTCCTTGGGGATGAAGACTCCTCCTCAAGCAAATACACCCTCTCCACACCATATCAGGAGTTTAACCACCTGTGAGAAGCCCTTGAATCAAGAAGCAAATTGTCTGGTAGAAAACTTATGGAACTTCTACATTTCTCAAAACTCCAACGCAAAGACGTAGTTGCTTCCCTCAACCGTGTTACTACTGATTACATATGATCCAAATCTATGAAAAGGGATCAGAAACATCTGGGTCACCTCACCTTTCTGTGAGTAAGGTCACCTGCACCGAGAAGGACATGATGGCCGAAGAAGGACATAACCGAGCCTTGTTTGTGACTGCTTATCTCAAAAACTTTGAGTTTCGAAGCACTTGTCGACACAGGCGCGACAGCCAACATAATCACTCTCAAGACCCTTAAGGCTGTAAAGGTTCGACCGAACAAGATTGTACATTGTCCTATCGTGATGAAATACTTCGAAGGGAATCACACCAGCACTTGCGGACACGTCTTCATAGGACTCAAGGTGGGACCTATTCGATCAAAATAGAAGTTTCATGTCATTGAGAAAGAACCTGAATATCATATGATACTGGGAAGACCATGGCTTCATGAAAACAAGGTCGTTCCCTCGACTTATCACCAATGCATGAAGACCGTGTTAAATGAGAAAATAATCTGAATTCCGGCATCTTCATCTCCTTATGCTCTTGTTTGCGGTGCCGAATTGTTCAAATCAAAGACCGATGTGCTCGACTTCTCTGGGAAGATCCACATAACTCCACTATCCAATTGGACAACTTTCCAGGAGGATGATATAGAGATGTCAGTAGCAAAAAAAAAAGGTAAATTTTGGGAAATGAACCTCTCCACTTATTTTAATCATGATTTTCCAATGAATAACGATGCGCCGAGCCACATTCATATCAAGAGAGAACACAATTTCGTAACAAGTTACGACACTAAAGGATAAATTATTTATCTTCACCTCCGCTGTTAACAATTAAAATGGGAGACTAGTGGAGGGTCTCCCGCCCAGAATGCAACCATAGCACAGAGTCCGGCAGAGATGAAATACCAAACGCTCCACGATAATTACAAGATGGTATTGATTCCACCACGGACTCCCTTGAGACAATCAACATCGGGATAGAAGAAGCTCCCATACCCATTTCCATCAGCTCTACCCTGTCCACAGAGGAACAGACGGGACTCGCACACCTCCTTAGAGATTATCAAGATGTGTTTTCCTGGACCTACGAAAAGATGCGGGATAGGGATGGCAAGCTGGTTACTCACCATTTACATATTGTACCTGGTTCCAAACCTGTCAAGCAAAAACCGAGACAATTCAGGCACGAAGTTGAGGAGCAGATCAAAGTCGAAATCCAGAAACTACTCACGGAAGGCTTCATCAAACCTATCCATCACCCCACTTGGTTGGCCAATGTGGTACCTGTCAAGAAGAAAAACGGTCAAATTAGATGTTGTGTCGATTTCAGAAACCTGAATAAATGTTGTCCTAAAGACGACTTCCCATTCCCCAAGATAGACATGCTCTTCGATGCGACCAGTGGACACGGTATGTTTTTATTTATGGATGACTATAGTGGTTACAACCAAATAAAGATGTATGAACACGACGCCAGCAAAACTGCATTTCGTACCCCTATCAGAAATTTTTATTATACTGTGATGCCTTTCGGTTTGAAGAATGTCGGTGCCACCTTCCAGCGATCCATGACAGCAATCTTTCACGACATGATGCATAAACAAATAGAAGATTATATTGATGATGTGGTTGTCAAATATAAAACACGGGTGGCTCACCTAGAAGTTCTGCGACAAGTCTTCGAAAGATGTCGTGAATATAAATTGAGGATGAACCCTTTGAAATGCGCCTTCGGGGTCTCCTCTGGTAAGTTCCTGGGATTCGAAGTGACCGCAGAAGAAATCAAGGTAGATCCAGTCAAGACTCAAGCCATCACCACCATGCCTCCACTGAAGACCGTGAGAGAACTTAAAAGCTTCATGGGAAAGGTGTCTTATATTAGGCGTTTCATCCCAGGTCTAGCTCAATTTGTTGCTTCCTTCACACCACTACTAAAGAAAGAGGTGAATTATGTCTGGTCCTCTATTCAGTAAGAAGCATTCATCAAAATCCAATAATTATTATTATCTCCATCCGTCATGAAGTCCCATGTACAAGGGAACCCCCTGCTCCTATACACAACTTCGAGTGAAGTCACTACCGGGGCCCTCCTCACCCAAGAATACGAGGAAGGAGTTAAGCATCCAATTTACTACAGTCGATCATTAAGAGATGCAGAACTCAGATACCCTAAAACAGAAAGGGTGTGCCTATCATTAGTGCATGCTATTCAGAAGCTTCGACATTACTTACTCTCAAACAGGGTTGTGCTTCTCGTAAAAGATGATCCTATCAGATTTTTACTTTTAAAACCAGCTTTAATAGGCAGAACTGCCAGGTGGTTACTTCAAATGTCAGAATTCGATATAGCATGCATCTTACCCAAAGTGGTCAAAGGACAAGCAATGGCGGATCTACTAGCGGCTTTCCCAGGAGAAGATATGACCGTATTACATAAAGAAATACTTGGGGACTTCCCCGAAATCTCTTTTGTTTAAGAAGAAGCATGGTTGATATATTTCGATGTTTCGGCTACCCCCATCAACGATACTAGTCTCCCCCACCGGAGAAGTTTTCTCATACTCATTCAAACTCGACTCAAGTGCACCAACAACTCTGCGGAATACGAAGCTTTCCTATTGGGTATTTGATTAACAAGAAAGGCAGGCGCGACTCACCTGGAGAATAGGGGAGATTCAAAATTGCTAGTCAATCAGATGAATGGAGTTTACTCGCTCAAAGATGTAACATTAGCCCCTCATAGGACAGAAGCTTAGAAATTACTAACTCATTTCGCCGAAGTCGTGGTGGTTCATATTGGTCAAAGTAATAATAGACATGCCGGCTGTCTCGCCACGTTATCCTCCAAACTTCAATTCAAATGAGCAGAAAAGACCGTAATGGTACAGAGATGCATTGTACCCTTGACATGGTTAAATCAACCCGAACACGATCAAATCACTGATTGGAAAATCCCAATCATAGAAGAACCCAGTAGCTCCCTACCTCAGAGGAAAGTCAGCCTCAAAGACCTGGAAAAACTTATTCTTACTCCACGGGAAACTATACCACAGGAATCCTGACGGGTCCCTCTCAAGAGTCTCGGAGATCAAGATGCGCAATTGCAACTCAACCGTGTTCATAACGAAGTACGTGGAGAGAAAATGGTCGTGACTCTTTACCGTCGACTCCAACATCTAGGGTATTATTTGCCTACAATGGAGACTCAATCTCGAGCAATACAAGGATCTTGTTCCAACTGCCAAGCACAACCACACCGACTAGAATCCCTGACGATCTACCATGAAGGAGACTGGAGAGAGCCCTACATCAAATACCTACATGATAACTCCCTTCCCCTGGAGAAGCGAGAAGCAACCAGACTGAAGCAAAAGGAAATGAGGTTCATTCTTCATGAAGGGATCCTGTACCGCAAGAGTTAAGGAGGAAACCTAGATGTCTCGCAGGATCCAAGATCCCTACAATATTGAGAGAAGTTCATGAAGGAGAACATCAAGGAAAGAGGAAATTGTTCCATCAGATTCATGAAAGGTATTACTGGCCAACCATGAAGGATGATGTAGCTGCGTATGTTCAAAGGTGTCATCATTGCCAGATTCACGGAAACCTCATTCACACACCTTGTCTTCCTCTACATTTTGTAAGAAGCCCTGGTCCTTTCTACAGTTGGGGACTAGATCTTATCGGCAAGATCAATCCAACATCATCAAAACAACATGATCACATTATCACGACAACTAAATACTTCACCAAGTGGGTCGAGGCCATCCCTCTGATGTAGTTTTAAAAGTGGTAAATAAAGTGTTCGATTCTCGAATTTGTGAAGGTAATGATTTTAGAAAATAATGGACTTAATCTAATTAAATAAAAATCAGAAAAATAAACTAGAGATGATTTTTAGAAAATATGGAGAAAACCAGGAATCAGGAATCAGTTATTTCCAACAATTTATGTGATTAATCATGCAATTCTTTTAAATAAATTAAGCTCAAATATTGCCAAAATAGGTTTTTATGCAAACAAGCAGAGGTAAATCACAAGCATGGGACATCAGAGGTTGTCAACCCATCATGACCCATCAAACAAAAACACCACTACTGAATGAAAACCGTTTTTCTATTTCAAAACTATGCAATTTTAACAAGTAAAGAATTGTAAATAATTAATTAAAAATAGGCTTACCACATAAAATTGAGAGAAAAACCTCCTCCATCATCCCAGTAAATAAACTTAGCTCATGATGGAGAAAACTTGCTCAAAAGATCTCTTCATTGCTCAAAATATTGATTACAAGGTTGAATAATGGTGCAACAGCTGAACAGAAACGTTTATAAGTGTAACCAGAGATGCTTCAGCTGTTACAGAAAGTTCTAAGCAACAAAGGAAATGAAAGAATAAGCAACCTAACAGTTTGAATCAGCAACAGATGTAGATGTTGCTGAGTCGTCTTCCCCGGTGATGACTGAATGAAGAACACGTCGGCCGGTGCAGCAGCAGATGATCGGACGGTGACGAAGATGGCCGGAATTTCTCTGAATTGGTCTTTAGGGCTGCGTGTTGATTTCTCTTGGCTTATCTTGGTTTATATAGGGTCTACAAACCCTAGGGAGAGTTCTAAACCTAATAGAACTCTCTCAAACAACTCCCAAATTCGATTCCTAATCAAAACAGGAATCCGGTCAAGTTCACAATTTCTGAGCTAATTCTTCGGGATTCTTTGCTGTTTCTCGATTGTTCTGGACTCTAGTTGCAATGGGTTGCCTTTAATTTCACCAAATCCCATCAATTTCGTAATTTTGAAGCATCCAGTAGCTTCTCCGATGAGCTGGATCGGTGACTCGGCCGGGTTGACTCACTGGGTTGACTGAGTTGACCCGCTGTGTTCATTGAGTTGACTTGGGCCGATTCTAGGGTGTCCCTTATCCATTCTTGGGGTGCCAATAACACTTGTTCCGGGTGCATTTATCACTTTTTGAGCCAATTTTTCCACAAATCTTTATTCTTCTAATGTACCTACAAAAGCATAAAAACACGTAAT
This sequence comes from Papaver californicum, assembly GCA_023531435.1. NCBI lineage: Eukaryota > Viridiplantae > Streptophyta > Magnoliopsida > Ranunculales > Papaveraceae > Papaver > Papaver californicum. Next base: position 376,010 of record JAJJMC010020432.1, read on the forward strand.
AAACGCAAAATCGAATACTAACTCACTAGAAATTAAGGTGCAAATTAGACACTAAAATGTGTCTATCAAATACCCCCAAACTTACTATTTTTCTAGTCCTCGAGCAAACTACTCTAAAAAATAAAGTAAAAATCCTAACTCACTTTCGCAGGAATCGCGACTACATTTAGCATATGCAGCAAGCCGTTAAAACCCTAGGTGTCCCTAGTGGACGAGTTTTGTCTCGTGAGGGTTTACAAGAGGTATACCCACAAAACCTGAATCTAGATCTTAGCAACACGTGAACGATTAAGGGTAAACACTAAACAAGCTAGTTAGTTGGCTACTCAGATATTCGGCTATAGGGACCATTACCCTTTATGGATCCAATCACTGTACACGAGTGTTAACTCAAGCATACTAAAATTCATATCTAAGACAACAGAGTTCTACTCAGACAGTTATCTAACCACCCATCACATGAAAAGACTTAGAAGATGGACGTAGACTGTAGAAGATCGCAAATGTTGACCAAGGCGAACGATGTGTCCCATATCTGTCTGAAGGTCAGTACCGAGATGAAACCTAATGTGTCGAGATACTCCCCATTCATTTTCAACGGTTACTACTAACTAAAATATTTACAAGTTCCCATGGATCCTGCGTTCCATGCTTGCTTAGGCGACGGAGACAGGGAGAACTTTAAAATACCAAATACTATTTTATCTCAATTTTTTTTTCTAACTTTTTTCGATTTTTTTTTTCATTTTTTTTCATTTTTTTTCGATGTTTTTTTTTTTTGACACCTAATACATGTGTAGTCCCATGGATCATGCATTCCACGCTTGTTTAGGCGACGGAGACAGGGGGACCACACACATAACTCTAAAATACTAACGTATTATTCATGTGGGGCATGATCTCAACACACTAAATGTCATTCCAGCGCTAATTAACATGTCGATGCTAGGACCCACCAATACTCTCAGAGAAACACGAAATTGCAAATAATAAAACAGAACGTGATGTGGTGGTGACAACTATCATGTTATTTCTAACACCTGAACTCTTTCTCCTTTATGAATAGACCATCTAGCTGGGCACACCAATCCTTATAGCAAAATGGCTAAGTTTCCATCTACCTAGAGTGGTTAGTGTCACCCTGAATTGTTCACATGCTTCTAAATTCCAAATCTTATTAAAAAAGTCTCCCAATACCCCCAAACTTAAAATAAATAGTGTCCTCAATGTTTCTAAACACTGCACGAAAAAGAATTGGGGAAAGATATTACCGTGTCGCATGAGCATAAGTTACCTCCTTAAATCATATAGCAATAATCGGAACAACTGTGGATCATCTGAATCAAATAGTGTTATCCACAATAAAAGGAAACAGCAGCAAGCTACGAAGATAAACAATTTGAACACACTTTGATCCCTATTTAAGTAAACCACATCGACCAGAGGATTGGTTTTTGGCAACTGAACTTCTTTCTGAACAGGAGGATCAGTGGATCTAGCTCGAAGATGATCTTGTACAATGGGAGACGTGCATATGTCAGGTCCCAAGCTAGGGACCTTCCTAAGAGTTAATGGTATAGCACATGGAGAATGATAGTCACCCCCAAACTTAGAGTTTTCAGTGTCTCTAGATAGAATAATAACAATTTCCCTCATTTCCGGATCGTCAGATTCTCGAAAATAGTCAATTGCTTCTTCTAAATTACAATCTGGTGGTGCAGAACCTAACAAAGTGCTCACTTCATTAATAACACTATCATTATCGCCATCAATTCAATAGTTGGCTAGGCATTTCTCTAATGGATCTTCTAATGGGTCGAGCCTACGCTGCATCTCCCTAGACGGTTTGGATTCCTCCTCTGAATGGATCTGGTGCATACAAACTGTTGGGCTAATTCCCTTAATATCTGCTATGGTCCATCCTAAAGCTTTCTTATTGTCCTGAAGCACGGTTACTAGCCTATTCTCGTGGTCACTATCCAAATCAGAAGCTACAATTATGATATTGTCGTTCCCTGACAATATCGTAATTGTCGTCGTGTGCAGGGAAATCAAATTTTGGCCGGAAATTGGACTCGGTTCCTGTTTCAATTGGGAATGGGATTTATGATGTGTTTTAATGAGTTCTATTAGGTTTAGAACTCTCTAGAGGGTTTGTAAAGGCTATTATACCAAGAGAAGCCAAGAAAAAGAGACACGCAGCCCTAGAGATCAATTCCGTCAATTTCCGGCCACTTCCGATCACCGCCGGTCACTGCTGCTGCACCGGCCGATCACTGTTCTTCATCCACCATCACCGAAGAAGACGACTCTGCAACATCTGTATCTGTTGCATATTTAGTGTTACATCTTGCTCCTGTTGCCTTAGTTTTTAAACCTTTGTTGCTTAGAACCCTTTTTGTGACGGTTGAACTCTGTTCTGTGACATTTATATACGTATCTGTTCAGCTGTTGCACTATTCTTTCACCTTGTAATCAACTTTTTGAGCAATGAAAAGATCTTTTGAGCAAGTTTTCTTCACCATGAGCTAAGTTTATTTACTGGGATGATGGAGGAGGTTTTTCTCTCAATTTTATGTGGTAAGTCTATTTTTAATTAATTATTTACAATTCTTTACTTGTTAAAATTGCATAGTTTCGAAATAGAAAAAACGGTTTTCATTCAGTAGTGGTGTTTTTGTTTGATGGGTCATGCTGGGTTGACAACCTCTGATGTCCCATGCTTGTCATTTACCTCTACTTGTTTGCATAAAAACCTATTTTGGCAATATTTGAGTTTAATTTATTTAAAAGAATTGCATGATTAATCACATGAATTGTTAGAAATAACTGAATCTTGATTCCTAGTTTTCTCCATATTTTCTAAAAATCATCTCTAGTTTATTTTCCTGATTTTTATTTAATTTGATTAAGTCCATTATTTTCTAGAATCATTACCTTCACAAGTTCGAGAATCGAACACTTTATTTACCACTACTTTAAAAACTACATCAGTAAGCCAAATAGCTAAGACTCTAAATGAGAGAGAGAACGAAAGGTTCCCTAGTCAAACATATCATAATCCCAAAGGAGAGAAACAGTTCAATCATGTGAATTCTATTACAACCCTTTGGACTGGTCGAGTGGTAGACAATAAGGTAACCATGCCCGATAGTGAACATGTTGTAGTTCACCCTTCTGAGCCAGTAACTGAAGAGACTGATAGAGTCTTTAAAGAGTCTAATGCGGTTCCTGAGAAATCCGATTTTGTTCCCAAAGCCCCATTCCCACAACTGATAATACCAACTAAGAAGGAATCCAACTTTAATGATATATTATTTTTAAGCAAGCCTTTTTAGCTAGTCATGTAAGTTCAATTATCCAGAACAACACAACTCCTAAGTAGAAAGACCCAGGTTCCCCTACAATTTCTTGCACAATAGGTAACTACTGTGTTAAGAAAACGTTACTTGACTTAGGAGCCAGTGTGAACTTACTTCCATACCAGTGTGAACTTACTTCCATACCATGTGAGTTAAAACCTACCCAGATAACACTCCAGTTAGCTGAAAGGTCGGTGAAAATTCCTCGTGGTGTTATAGAGGATGTTCAATTGAGGTCGACAATTTATTTATCCGTTGGATTTTGTTATCCTAGATACCCAACCTATCCCTGACCCAGAGAACCAGATACCTGTGATTTTAGGTCGCCCATTTTTAGCTACATCTAATGCGATCATAACCTGTCGAAATGGTATTATGATTTTATCTTTTGGTAATATGACTATTGAGATGAATATTTTCAATATTAGTAAGCAACCCCATGAGCTAGATTACACGTACATTGAAGAGGTGAACATGATAGGAACATTAGTTCAGGAGTCATTACCAAACACTTTGTTAGAAGATCCATTGGAGAAATGCCTAGCCCACTTTGGGTTTGATTTTGATGATGATAGTGTGATTAATGAGGTGAATGCTTTGTTAGATTCAACCCCTTTGATAGACACTAGTAATGGATGGAGACCTAAATTCGAACCACTTCCATTTAATAAGTCTACCCTAATTCCTTCTTTAAAAAAGCCTTCTAAGTTGGACCTTAAACAACTATCAGATACCCTGAAGTATGTGTTTTTAGGCCCATCTGAGACTTTGCATGTGTTTGTAGCATCCGACTTGGATAGTGATCAAGAAAGTAGGCTAGTGACCGTTCTTCAAGACAACAACGAAGCCTTAGGGTGGACCATAGCAGATATTAAGGGTATAAGTCCTACTGTTTGTATGCATCAGATTCATTTAAAGGATGACATCATACCATCTAGAGAGATGCAACGTCGACTTAACCCCAATATGAAAGAAGTAGTTTGAACCGAAGTGTTGAAGTTGTTAGATCCGGTTATTATCTACCCTATTTCAGAAAGTAAGTGGTTTATCCCCGTTCAGGGTGTTCCCAAGAAATCAGGTACCACTGTAGTCCAGAATGATAACAATGAGTTAATCCCAACCAGAGTGACCACGGGATACGCATTTTTATTGACTACAGTAAATTGAACAAGGTCACAAGGAAGGACCATTTTCCCCTTTCTTTTATCGACCGAATGCTAGAACGATTATCAGGACATAGTCATATTGCTTGTTAGATGACTATTTTGGTTATAATCAGGTTGTAATTTCCCCAGAAAACCAAGAGAAAACCACTTTTACTTGTCCCTTTGGTACCTTTGCGTATAAACGCATGCCTTTCGGTTTGTTTAATGCACCCGCTACTTTTCAGCGTTGCATGATGGGCATATATTCTGACATGGTAAAACGGTTTTTAGAGGTCTTTATGGAAAAAATTTCAGTATTTGGTTCATCTTTTGATGAGTTCTTGCATCATCTGACATTAGTGTTGAATAGGTGTAAGGAAAATAAATTTGTGCTTAATTGGGAGAAATATCATTTTATGGTTCAATCAGGAATTGTTCTAGGGAATATCGTGTCCTCTAAGGGTATAGAGGTAGACAAAGCCAAAGTTGACCTTATTAAGAATTTACAGGTTCCCAAAAACGTAAGAGATATTAGGTCATTCTTAGGGCATGCAGGTTTTTATCGTTGATTCATTAAGGACTTTAGCTTGATTTATATACCATTTTGCAATTTGCTTGCAAAATATGTTAAGTTTGTCTTTGATGATGCTTGTTTAGAGGCTTTCTAGAAGCTTAAGACTTTGCTCACTATTGCCCCTATAGTCCAGGAACCTAACTGGAACCTAGCCTTTGAGATCATGTGTGATGCTTCAGATTATGCTATTGGTGTCGTGTTAGGTCAGCGAGAAAATAAATTACTTCATGTGATTTACTATGCCAGCAAAACTCTAAATGATGCCTAACTGAACTACACCACAACTGAGAAAGAATTATTAGCCATTGTTTTTTCCTTAGACAAGTTTAGATCCTATCTTTTAGGTTCTAAGGTCATAGTCTTTATTGATCATGATGCTTTGAAGTATCTTCTTTTCAAGAAGGATACTAAACCTAGATTGATTAATGGATCCTTTTGTTACAAGAATTCTCTCTAGGAATTAAAGACAAAAAGGGTGCAAAAAATGTAGTAGCAGACCACTTGTCTAGGCTTGTTGTTTATTCCCCTGATGATTCTCCTCCTATGAGAGACAGTTTTCCTGACGAATAGCTTTTCACTATTTCCCAATTACTTTGGTTAACGAATATAGTGAATTATCTTGTTACAGGGTGAATGCCTCAACATTGGGGTAAACAAGATCGTTCTAGGTTTTTAGCCGAGGTAAAGCATTTCTTTTGGGACGATCCTTATTTGCTTAAGTATTATCCAGACCAGATAATTAGGAGATGTATACCTGAGAGTGACCAGTCCAGTATTATTTTCTTTTGTCATGATCATGCTTGTGGAGGTCACTTTAGTGCTAAAAAGACTGCTGCTAAGATATTGCAGTGTGGATTTTACTGGCCGTCATTGTTTAAAGACTCCCACAGTTATTGTGTTGCTTGTGAGCGCTGCCAGAAGTTAGGAACTATTTCCCATTGAAATATGATGCCTTTGAACCCTATTTTAGTTATTGAGGTCTTTGATGTGTGGGGCATTGATTTTATGGGTCCATTTCCTTATTCTTTTGGTAATATTTACATACTTGTCGTTGTAGACTATGTCTCTAAATGGGTTGAAGCGGTTTCGTGTAAAACAAACGACCACAAGGTTGTGGTCCAGTTTTTGAATGATAACATATTTGCACGTTTTGGTACACCGTGATGGAGGGTCACACTTTTGTAATTGACCGTTTAAACTTTTGATGAAGAAATATGGTATTACCCACAAAGTAGCTACCCCATATCACCCACAGACTAGTGGTCAAGTAGAGGTTTCCAATAGGGAAATAAAACGTATTTTAGAAAAACAGTTAATCTTAATCGGAAAGATTGGTCATTGGGGCATACTGATGTCTTATGGGTTTACTGTACTACGTTTAAGACCCCCATTGGAATGTTACCTTAACGGCTTTTATTTGGCAAGGCTTGTTACCTTCATGTTGAGTTAGAACATATAGCATTTTGGACTGTAAAACAGTTTAATTTTTCACTTGACAAGGAAGGAGCTCACAGGAAACTCCAGCTCAATGAGTTGGAAGAGATTCGTAGAGATGCATACGATACTGTTATGGAGTATAAGAACAAAATGAAACTTGTGCATGATAGAAATATTTTAAGAAAGTTATTTTCTCCGGGTCAAAAAATTCTTCTGTATGATACTCGTTTGCATCTATTTCCCGGGAAGTTATGCTCTCGGTGCACCGGTCCTTTTGTGGTTCGTACTGTTTTTCCTCATGGTGCTATTGAAATTGAGAATCAAGATGGTAAAAGTACTTTCAAAGTTAACGGTCAGAGATTGAAACCATTTTTAGAGCCTTTTCCTGCAGGTGATGTTGAGGAGGTCCCTCTGGGGGACTCTGCTTACCTTGATTGACCATCAAGGCTGTTGTTGTAAATTAGTAAATTTCATAGGTTTTTGTTTTATTTTCTTGTTTTTATTTTCTGTCTTATTCTCCAGAGAATGATTATTACGCTTCACTCAGGTACTATCTTTCTGACTTATCTCTTTATTCCTCTTGTTACCTATATTTTTGGTATTGTTTTATAATTTGAAACATTGAGGACAATGTTAGATTAAGTTTGGGGGTAAGAGAGAAACTTTTAGTGTAATAATAAAAACTCCAAAATTTAGAAACTTGTGAACAATTCAGGATGACACTGACAATTCTAAGTAGATGGAAACAAACCTCTTGGCTATAGGAATTGAGGGACCCAACTAAAGGAACTATTCATAAAAGGACAAATCTCAGGTGTTAGGAATGACATGATAGTCGTCACCATATCTCATAGTCTACCTCGACAATATCACCTTCTGTTTTTATTTTTACAATTTTATTTCTCTAAGTGATTTGGTGGGGCACCAGCATCGCCTTGTTATCAATATTGGGATGAAGCAGAATGATTGAGATCAACCCCCATTATTTTAATTGAACTTGACAAAGAAAAGAGACACTTGGATAACAATATGTGTGTGTTGTCCCTGTCTCCGTCGCCTATGCAAGCGTGGAATGCAGTATCCATGGAAACTATCATGTAATGTGCTGACAAGAAGCATGCGTTTATATTCAAAAAATCCAATCATGTTGTCGATAAATTCAAAATTAAAAAAATATAAAAAAATATAAAAAAATATTACTAAAAAAAGTAAAAAAATAATTGTATATATTTAATAAATCGACCGCTGGGACCCTTGTATATACCATCTGAGTTGATACTAGAATTAGGAATCATACCGGTGGGTGTGTATCTCAATATATTAGGATTCCTCCTGGCACTGACAATCATACAGATATTCTGGGAAACTGATAGGATTTTAGATTACCCTATATAAATAACCGCAATCGCACGGCATCTAACTAGTAGACAACGGCAAGTACGGGTCGAACCCACAGGGAGCGGGGACAATACTGCAATTAATATCTCAATTAACTAACCCGAAACAATATTTTGAGATTTTTAGAAATTCTAATAAACAAGAAAATAATAAAATAAACTAGTTAAAATATATAATACGATTAAGTAGAGAGGGCACTAGGGTTTTCGGTGTTCGCCAATTTGATATATGGAACTCACATTTAATATCCAAAATTATCGTTTCACCACTGTAATTTTCTTCGCTTCCAAGTTGACATTTCTAAAGAATTGCTTATCAATCAAAAAGTATATCCCGTCTAATGTTGTTAAGCATGGCATATCAGTTCAAAAGCATAAATAATCAGTAGAACTATCTAACCAATATATAGTTTCAAAGAATCAAATATCTAATTGATTGCATACATCGTCTAAGAATCTAATCCAAGCACGATGTATCAAACGGGAAGCATACATGATCAAATCTACTATTTATGCAATAATTAATCAAGCTAACAATGAAGATAAATTACTAAACATTTAAATCATTTATTTATAAATTTTCCATAATCAAAATTGGTTTCTACCCAAAACCCTAGTCACAAGATTAGTGAAATCATGGCTATGGGTTTCTTAAAACCCACAAAAAAAATTAACATGAATATAGGGATGGAAGAGATATCACTGTGTTTTTGGCAATTGAAATCACCGGACATTGAAATCACCGGACTTGGGCAATTCACTCCTGCTACGCCTTCCAACCTTAGGCTTCTCTCTTTGCTTTTCTACTCTCTAGCTCTTCCTTCTTCCCCTCTTGTCTCTTTCACACCTCCAAAACCCCAGACACAGCCGTCCGAAGTCCTCCACCAGAAAACCTCAAAACTCAAGTACACCTCCCTACCTCTTACCAAAGAACCCAAAAAGAAAACTGAAAAGAAAAACTCTCTCTCTTCATCATTCCTCTTTTATACTCCCCCTTTCTCTAACTTTTTACGTCTTTTCTTTCACCCTAGGTTTGATCTAGCTACACCTTTCTCCATCACTTTAGTCCCTACACCTAGGTATGTTTCTAGCCGTCATCAATCATCACATGGGCTTGTCCAACTTCAAAAGCAATAAACAAAGTGCATCCTCTAGGTCTAGCTACCTCTCTCATTTGTTCTTTTCTTTCACCTTCACGTGCTCAACAACCACATCACTTACTTTGTCTCACACCTTATTTGTACGCCCAACAACACCCAAATAACCATCTCTTCTCAGCACTTGCCTTACCATTGCGAGACAAAACCTGTCTATTTCTTTTTTTCACAATCCCATGACCTACTTCACGCCAAAACACCACCTACCTCTTATCTAATACCCAACACCTGACCATCCACCTTCAGCTTGTCACAACCAAAAGAAAACTGCCCAGATGTACAAACGTTTCTTTGTTTCCGCTCCATCCAGTCCAACCTTCACTAGCAGCCAGCCCAAATTGGGTGTTAACAAAATTTCACTCATTTAGCTATGTTTTTTATTTAGCTTTAGGATTTAAGTGTTCCACCTAAAATAATATAAAAATAATAATATTAGCACAAATTAAGTACTAGCAAATATTAATTAAGAGGTAAATATATATAAAGTATGCCTGTATCAAATACCCCCAAACCTATATTTTGCTAGTCCTCGAGAAAAACTAATCTAAAAATAAAATAAAGTCCTAACTCATTTTCGTAGGAATCGCGACTACGTTTAGCATATGTAATAAGCCTTTAAAACCCATAGGTGTCCCTAGTGGACGAGTTTTGTCTCGTGAGGGTTTACAAGAGATATACCCACAAAACCTTTTACTCCAAACCATGTACTCCGAATTTCTAGCTACCTGTGAACAATTTAGGATAGATATTAAACAAGCTATTCAGTTGGCGTACTAAATTCTTCGACTATAAGAATCATTACCCTGTATGAATCCAATTGTTGTACACGAGTTTTCACTCAGCGTACTAAAATTCATATAAGAATGCAAACTTTACTCAAATAATCATTGAACATCCGAAACTGGATAAAAATTCGCATTGCTCGAAATCAATCAAATTCAAACACAGGGATAGATTAGAAAACGGAAATAGAAGTAGTGAATGGTGCATATGTTGACTAAGGTGAATGGTGTTTCCCAAAATATTAGTATAAAGTCCGGCTCTGATGCTCCTATTTTTATTATTATTTATATACATAACTTTTTTTTTATTTATTTATTTTTTATTTTTTTTTACTATGACTACATGATTAGATCTTTTGAATCTAAGCGCATGCTCCTTTTCAGCAGATTACATGATAGTTCTCATGGATCCTGCATTCCATGCTTGCTTAGGCGACGGAGACAGGGAGAACACACACATATTGCTATCAAAGTGTCATATTTTTTTTATTATTATTATTTTTTTGACAAAATTAAAAATCTAATGCATCCGAGCTACGACCTCATGGCAATACTAGGGCCCCACCAAATCACTTAGAGAAACAAACAATTGCCAAAATAAAAATAGAAGTGATATGATTATGATGATTCCTAGATATGCTTGTTCAATGATTATCATGTTATTTCTAACACCTGAGTGCATTCAGATATGAATAGACCATTTAGCTGGGCACACCAATTCATATAGATAAGAGTTATGTTTCCATCTACTTAGAATGGTTAGTGTCATCCTGAATAAACAAGTTTCTAAATTTTGAAGTTTCTTATTGGCATCAATTTTCAGAAACTCTACCCCCAAACCTAAATTTAACATTGTCCTCAATGTTTCAAACCGTGCAACCTAGAATGGTATGCAATAAATATAAATAAGAGAAACAAATGTAAATTAAAGAGAAGGGAGTGGAACATCTCACCTAATTGACGCAAGAAAAACAGTGTTCTCTGTAACACACATCAAACGAAAGTAATAACAAAGAATACTGAAAATAAAATAAAAATAAAAGCAAAAAATCCTAAAAAGAAAATAAAAACAAGAAAGTAAAAATCTACCTACTGGATATGTACGGATAGAATCCCCAAACACTAATAACCTGAAAATTTGGGAATCAACCCAAAATATAATATATATAAATGACAGTTTCACAATTATATTATGATGACACGGTGACGCTGAAACTATCAAAAAGAAGGGATTACCCCCAAACCAAGTTTTTACTACACTCGGAAGTTCGTAAAGAACATAATATGGGGATAAAATTGGGATTGGGGAAATATTAATCGGTTCGTGCACGGTGTCAAGAACATGCAAGTCCTCTGGATATTTGGATGCAAAGTGATCCAACAAAACTTGAGAAGCACACAATTTTAACCCTAAATTAGGTAACTTTTGGAAGTTTAGGGGTCTAGAAACAACCTCTAAGTTGGGTGAATGATCTTGTGAGATAGATTCATCTATATAATTAGGCAAATCATCCACAAGGTCATCTATATGTTCTGTTTGGAACTGAGAGTCACTACAAGATTGATCATCATCATCAGCGTATAATTTCTGGATTGCCAGAACTCTCAATCTTTGTTCCAAACTAGGCGGTCTGTGTTTATAATACTTCTCATATATCATTAGAGGTGATTATTCACTTACCCCGGGTGAAGCAAGAACTTCACTATGTCCTGACCGATTTATATATTCCCTCAGTGCCATCTTAGATGACTTCACCGGATTAAGAGCCATCTCCTACAAAAAAGTCATTGTCCTCGGAAAAGTACCTGAAAAGAGATACTAAAACACAAAACAAGTCAAGTATAACTAAAAATCCTAAAATAAAAATATATACAAAATAAAAATAAATAAAACAAAAACCTAAACTATGATTAGAAAATCAAAAATATAAATTACAATATTCCACAACCGCTCCCCGGCAGCGGCGCCAAAAATTGATAGGATTTTAGATTACCCTATATAAATAACCGCAATTGCACATCGTCTAACTAGTAGACAACGGCAAGTACGGGTCGAACCCACAGGGAGCGGGGACAATACTGCAATTAATATCTCAATTAACTAACCCGAAACAATACTTTCAGATTTTTAGAAATTCTAATTAACAAGAAAATAATAAAATAAACTAGCTAAAATATATAATACGATTATGTAGAGAGTGCACTGGGGTTTTTCGGCGCCAATTTGATATATGGAACTCACATTTAATCTCCAAAATTATCGTTTCACCACTGTAATTTTCTTCGCTTCCAAGTTGACATTTCTAAAGAATTGATTATCAATCAAAAAGTATATCCCATCTAATGTTGTTAAGCATGGCATATCAGTTCAAAAGCATAAATAATCAGTAGAACTATCTAACCAATATATAGTTTCAAAGAATCAAATATCTAATTGATTGCATACATCGTCTAAGAATCTAATCCAAGCACGATGTATCAAACGGGAAGCATATATGATCAAATCTACTATTTATGCAATAATTAATCAAGCTAACAATGAAGATAAATTACTAAACATTTAAATCATTTATTTATAAATTTTTCATAATCAAAATTGGTTTCTACCCAAAACCCTAGTCACAAGATTAGTGAATCATGGCTGCGGGTTTCTTAAAACCCACAAAAATAATTAACAGGAATATAGGAATGGAAGAGATATCACTGTGTTTTTGGCAATTGAAATCACCGGACATTGAAATCACCGGACTTGGGCAATTCACTCCTACTACGCCTGCCAACCTCAGGCTTCTCTCTTTGCTTTTCTACTCTCTAGCTCTTCCTTCTTCCCCTCTTGTCTCTTTCACACCTCCAAAACCCCAAACACAGCCGTCTGAAGTCCTCCACCAGAAAACCTAAAAACTCATGTACACCTCCCTACCGCTTACCAAAGAACTTAAAAAGAAAACTGAAAAGAAAAACTCTCTCTCTTCATCATTCCTCTTTTATACTCCCCCTTTCTCTAACTTTTTACGTCTTTTCTTTCACCCTAGGTTTGATCTAGCTACACTTTTCTCCATCACTTTGGTCCTTACACCTAGGTATGTTTCTAGCCGTCATCAATCATCACATGGGCTTGTCCAACTTCAAAAGCAACAAATAAAGTGCATCCTCTAGGTCTAGCTACCTCTCCCACTTGTTATTTTCTTTCACCTTCACGTGCTCAACAACCATATCACTTACTTTGTCTCACACCTTATTTGTACGCCCAACAACACCCAAATAACCATCTCTTCTCAGCACTTGCCTTACCATTGCTAGATAAAACTCTGTCTCTTTCTTTTTTTCATTATCCCATGACCCACTTCACGCCAAGACACCACCTACCTCTTATCTAATACCCAACACCTGACGTCCACCTTCATCTTGTCACAACCAAAAGAAAACTGCCCAGACGTACAAACATTTCTTTGTTTCCGCTCCATCTAGTCCAACCTTCACTTGCAGCCAGCCCAAATTGGGTGTTAACAAAATTTCATTCATTTAGCTATGTTTTGTATTTAGCTTTAGGATTTAAGTGTTCCACCTAAAATAATATAAAAATAATAATATTAACACAAATTAAGTAATAGCAAATATTAATTAGGAGGTAAATATATACAAATTATGCCTGTATCAGAAACACCGTTCATCTTAGTCAACATGCGCACACTTATATCTCCATATCCATCTTCTTAATCTATTCATGTGATGGTGGTTTGTTAGATTCCGAGTATCATGGTCCATTGCACGACTTTCTGAGTAGTGCTTTGTTTTCTTATATGAATTTTAGTATGCTGGGTGCAAACTCGTGTACAACAATTGGATTCATACATGGTAATGATTCTTATAGACTAAGAATTTAGTATGCCAACTAAATAGCATGTTTGGTGGCTATCCTTAATCGTTCACAGGTAGCTAAGAATTAGAGTATAGATTTTGTGGGTATAGCTCTTGTAAACCCATACGAGACAAAACTCGTCCACTAAGGCCACTTAGTGGTTTAAAGGCTTGTTACATATGCCAAATGTAGTCGCGATTCTTGCGAAAGTGAGTTAGGATTTTTTTTATTTTTTTTTGATTAGTTTTGTTCGAGGACTAGCAAAATATAGGTTTGGGGGTATTTGATACGGGCATAATTCATACATATTTACCGTTTAATTTATATTTGCTAATACTTTTGTACTAATTTTTGTTATTTTCATGCTTTTATAGGTAGCATACATAAAACTCGAAGTTACAAATAAATGGGCTAAATGGAGTTGGCTAGACTTTTCATTGGAGTTACTAAAGACGTGTCAAGGGAGTGAGAAGCCTGACAACCTCTTTTGACTTTGTTCTGGGCTTTAAGGTATCAGGTGGAGTTAGATGTTGGATGTTGGCTAGTGGCTGATGTAAGTCAACATAACTAGAGAAAGTGTGGTACATTATGCTTGGCCATGAATCAGGTTTACCACCAGTTTCTGACGGGCAGAAGAAAGAGGTGTGAGTCTCTTTTGGAGTTGAAAATAGGTGGTTGAGCAAACATTCAGTATGAATGGAAAGAAGGCACGTGTGAAGAAAAAGTGGGACTTCTTTTGCGGAGTCAATGGTATAAATAAGACAGAGAAAAATAGAAGTGGGGGTATTGACGACTGGTGAAGGATTGTGGTTGGTGGTTGTAGAGGTTCTTTGTCTGGCGGCTGGTGAGTGGAGGAGGAGAGAAGGGGGGACAAAAGTCTGACAAGTTACAGACGGAGAGAGAATTTTTCTCTGATTGATTAAAGGTTGAAAGGCGGACAGTTTTCTCTTTGGAGAAGATCGAGACAGAGAAGATTTGTTGCCGGGTGACAACGGTTTAATTTTTCTTCCCATGTTAATTATTTTTATGGGTTTTAGAAAATCCATCTCTATGTCTCACTGATTTTTGTAGCTAGGATTTTATGTTGAAACCAGTTAAAGTATTAGGCCAATTGAATTGATTATTTGGTAAAAAACTATTATGATTTGAATAGATTAATTTCATGAATTTGTTTATTGATATATCGAAAAATTAGTTGTTGCTTCATCGGTTTTATATGATACAATAACCTTTGTGCCTTATGAATAGGTTCATAAATATATTTGTCTACTTATTTGATATTCCATGCTTGGGTTAAATCCTTTGATTGATGGGTTATGCTTAGAATAGCCAGGTATTATTTGTGAACCTATATTTAGTTTCGTATAATTTTCTCGTTAACGCAATTTGATGGTGTATGCTGAGACTTAGAGCTTTTCATATGCCACGCTTAGGGTGTCCCAATGATATTTGCGACTTTAATACATATAATAGGTAATGCCGATAGAACGGAAAAAGGCAAATATTCAGGAGTTATGTTTCTCTTCAGTAATTAAATAGAAATGGTGGTGGATACTAAAACCCTGGTTACCGACTCTCCCGTTTGATTTACTTTATTAGTTTAGTTTTATTTATTTATTTCATTCTTAATTCTAAAAATCAAAAAACATCATTTCTGGTTAGTTGATTAGAGATATTAATTGCAGTATTTTTCCGCTCCCTGTGGGTTCGACCGTATTTTTCATTGTCTACTAGTTAGACACCGTGCGATTGCAGTTATTATTTATATATAGGTATTCCAAAATCGTATAAAAAAAAGACATTTGGATAGCAATATGTGTGTCTTTTTCCTGTCTCAGTCGCCTAGGCAAGCGTGGAACGCAGGATCCATGGGAACTATCATGTAATATGTTGACAAGGAGCATGTTAGATTCAAAAGATCTAATCATGTTGTCGAGAAAAAAATAATAATAATAATAATAAAAGTAAAAAATAATAATTGTATAAATCGACCATTGGGCCCTTGTATATACCAGCTGAGTCGATATTAGTATTAAGGATTAAGACCAGTGGGAGCGTATCTCAATCAATTAGAATTCATCATGTCACTAACCTTCAGACAGATATGGGAAACACCATTCACCTTAGTCAATATGTGAAAACTTCATCATCTCCATATTCATCTTCTAAATCTATTCATGTGATTTAACTTTGTTAAATTCCGAATATTGTGGTCCATTGTACGACTTTCTGAGTAGTGCTCTGTTTTCTTATATATGAATTTTAGTATGCATGAGTAAAAACTCTTCTACAACAATTGGATTCAAAGCAGGGTAATTCCTTCCATAGCCAAAGAATTTTGTAGCCAACTAAATAGCATGTTTAGTGTCTACCCTCAATTGTTCATAAGTAGCTAGAGTTTGGAGTAAAGGTTTTGTGGGTATATCTCTTGTAAACTTTCATGAGACAGAACTCATCCACTAGGGCCACCTAGGGGTTTAAAGGCTTCTTGTACACGCTAAGTGCAATCGCGATGCCTGCGACAGTGAGTTAGGATTTTTTAGATTAGATTTGCTCGAGGACTAGCAAATAATAAGTTTGGGGGTATTTGATAGACACATTTTTATAACTGATTTGTCTCAAATCTTTATATTATAGTGCTCAATTGTGTACTAATTGTGTTGTTTTATGTGTAGGTAGGAGTTTTTGGAAAATAATTTTTTTTGGAAAAATCGGCTCGAAAAAGTGTTAAAGGCACCCCCGGAAATTTTGTTAAAGGCACCTCTCATTTGGATAAGGGACCCAACTTATTAAAAGTACCCCAAGACTGGATAGCGGGCACCCCTTCTTCTTCACGTAAAATAGAGTTTTGGGAGGGAAAAATCAAATTCAAAAATGTGTTAAAGGAGAAAGTTTCTTGATTTGTTTTGGACGAGATTTAGTGGGAATTTTTGTTGGATTTGGACACATATTGGCCTGTTAAGACAAGACAGGACTGGTAAGTCCTTTTGTTTCGAAAAAAAAATATTACGTGGCTTTAAAGAAAACAGGGTGGAGAGTTTCTTCCAGGTATTTTGGAAGATTGGCGTGTGACTTTAGAGAGTTTAACTCCTTCTGAATTTACAATCCACGTGTTTAGAATGTGGCAGCTATGAGCAAACACGTGAAAGAGAAATTAAAGGGAATTATTTCCCGTGAACCAAGAGAAAGGAAAGAAGGTTATCTTGAGTTACTACAGAGATTTGGAGGCCCTGTCGAGTATAAAAGAAGTGTTGGGAATCACAGAAAGGGGGATCGAGAGTTTGGAGAGAAGAGAGAGGCTACAGAGCGAAAAATCAAGAAGTTGCAGAGAATATTTTTCTACTGCTGAAGAACACGAAGAACAGAGAATATGCGACGGTTCCTTCAACCATCTGTCACAGTTTTTTCATCCCAACTTTAACGTTTATTGTCATCTTTGCACGTTTATCTTTATTTTTGCAACGTTTATCTTTAGCTCTGAAACACTTGTTTTGTAACTGTGAGTCTGTAACGCACATAGACGTTGCAAACTCGTTGTTTATATAATGTTCCCTCCATTTCATCTTTGAAAGCAATTTTTGAGCCATGAATAAATATTTTGAGATGTTGTTTACCATGATGGGCTAATTCTCATATAACCAAGGCAATGAAGGAAGCTATTCGCGCATGATTGATTGGTAATTATTTTATTTTCTCTAGTTTAATTATATAATTCACTTAATCACTGCTTCTGTAGAGTTTTAAATTATTTGCATAATTTTCTTAATTATTTGTGATTCAATTTGATAGGTTATACTTTGTTAAATCAGTTGATAATTTATGCTTAATGGGTACAAATAATATTTAAGAATATATACCTGATTGTTAGTGAATTCAGAAATAAAAAGACTTAAAAGATGACTGGGGTTTTGAAATATTTATAACATCAATCAATCATGAATAGTAGTGGAATCCAATGTCTTGATTAATTTTAAAATCTTGAAATCAATTTTTCATTTAAGTTTTGCTAATTCTAGTTTAGTTTTAATTCTTCAGTCTAAAATCAAAATCTTCTCAAGTTATGAAGCCACTCAGCCATCCCTCCAAGTTTTGTTGATCGAAATTGGATTGCCAGGTTGGCTGCTCTCTCAGTTTAAGTTCGGTTAATCCAAATTTCTTAAAAAAAGAAAAATATAATTGCAAGAGTATATTACAATAAAAGAGGGCAACAACCCCCAAAAAACTTGAAAAAACTATTATAATAAAAAAGAGACCTTGTCCAGAATCTCTACATTACGTAAAAAGTCAGGTAGCTTAAGTTATTAGGTGTAGGCGCTTTCCAGAGGTAAATTTTCTAGTTCTTCCAATTTGACCCGAAACCGATCGATCTAGCCATAAAAACACCAAACCACCCAATATAAAGGCGGTTTTCTGTGCTGGTTATCCAGTTACAGAAGTGGCCCCATAGGCTTCCACTTTTGTATTTTTTGTCAATTTGGAAAAAGAAGGATCTATCCTATTTCTTAATATTGTAACTCTAATTTCGTTATTTCTTCAAAGGCAGTCTTTATTTGAAGACTTGAGTTGAGTCCATAAAAAAGACTCCGGGTTTTTATACAGGTCCATTCCTTGGATTGTTAGACAGAGATGGATTGCAGCTAGTAGACATAATGATTGCATTCATTATGAACATGTATACCGTGAAGTTAACTTTGCAGCTGATACTATGACAAAGAGGGGGAGCCTATTGGCACTGCGAAGCATAACTAGTTATTTGGGCAGGCCGGACTTTTTACGCAATGTAAAGATTCCGGACAAGGCCTTACCACTATCAAAAAACTCATCAAGTGGGTAGTTTGTATTGTGCTAATACAAACTATATCGGGCAGTATTATCCTGGACACATCTTCGCACGTTGGGTTTAGCATTGCTCTTCTCGAGTATACCCGTGAACTAATATGTTAAGGACAACTTGTTGAACTTGTTATTCTTCCCTCGTAGTTGTCCGTGGTAGAGTTGTTTTTGATTCAGTTCTTTATATATTATTCTGATATATCTAACGTTGTTGTTCATTGTTGCAAGATTCCAACAGTGAATCTTCACACACATCCTTACACATGCCTTATAACTTATACTTAGACCAAACTTCAGAAAGACCAAGCAAATTTACAGGCATAACTCAATCAATTCTAAATGATTTGATGAAGACCATACATCAAATGACTATTTTCCATCCTCAAACAAATGATCAACCATTTCAATCTCTTAGCATTGATAGAGTGGGAAGAGAGTTATGAAAATTAACCCACACCATGAAACTAACCTTACGAGGAATTTGTGGCTTCCATAAAAACTTTTGGAATTGGCAATTGCTAACATCTTGTAGATGCAACTCATAACTCTTCTTTATAATAAACTCTTTTTAAAAGGATATTACATCCTCTTCAACTACAAAATCTGGCACATGATTATTGCACAATAAATTCAATTCCAATTATTCTGCAGCAAACATATATCTTCTACTATTACACTGAAGTTTGCCATTGCTGACCATTTCTGCAATAGAAGCATTCTTCTCTCAAGTTTTAAAAGCAACGAGATACCTATCTATCTCTATCTTATAGAGGAGCATTAATGCACAATTTATCTAACCAAAGTCTTATTGACTTCCCATTGAAAATCATAATTTTCCTGAATCAAATAACTTGTCTTTAAGATTTTTTTCTTTTCAAAAACCCTTATCCTGAGGCAAATAATCATCTGCATGAAAAAACAACTTCTTATTGCCTTTAAACTTCCCTTGAACAATCCACCTCCATAATGCATTTTTATCTCTAGTGTATTTTCGATCCATTTAGAGAACAAATCCTTGTTAGTAAACTTCAAATTCTTTACATCCAAACCATCTTTACTCTTAGGATTACAAATTTTCTTTCAAGACACCCAGAAAATCATTCTCGTCTTCAGTTGGATCTAGGGCTGCACATCCGGTCGGGTGGGTCGGGTTTGGCCCCACCCACACCCGACCCGCCAGTTGGTGGGTGACTGAAGTATTCACCCGCACCCAACCCACCGTAGAACGGGTCAGATCGGTTCTGACCCGCATTTCGACGGGTCGGGTGCGGGTCATCCGGCCAGATTTAATGCAAAAAAAGAAAAACTCTTCATCTTTTCTCTTTTGTCCCTCCTCTGATGATGGAGTAAAAATCTAAGCAAACATTTGGATAATAGATGGGTCATAGGCTATGAGGAGTGGATTTGGGTGTTGGCAACAAAGAATTAGCTAGAAAAACAACAACACTCAGACCCAATCACAAAGAAACAGCAACTCCTGTAAACCGTCCAACCACAAAGAATTAGCTAGAAAAACAACAACACTCAGACCCAATATAATGTAGTGAGACATTGAAAAATACTACTGGTTTAGTGATTTGTAGTCTGAAGCGTATGAGTTTTACCCTAACTTGATATAAAAACTCAATATATCATTAGGGTACTTGATACTAGAATACTACACGAGAAGGAAGTGCATAGATACACAAGATAGTCTATTCAGATAGTTACCTATCAAATAAATACACAAGATAGAACATATATGAAAAGGTGCATTGGCATGTAACCCAACAAATACGGTATGGGACACTGTGCCCAAAAAAGGATAATCACATAAAGTGGCATCTTTGATAAGCTTGATAACAACCATTTTTCTAGTCTTAATAATTGGTTTTAATACTTAATTTGCTTCTTCAGTTTTAGATTTTTTTTCTTAATTTCCGCTTCCACCAACTAACCATCCCATCAACAAACCACATGGAATTTAACAGCCACCAACTAACCATCCCATCAACAAACCACATGGAATTTAACAGCCTTTCACTCAGTAAAGTCAAGTAAAACATCAAATCTCCAGAAAACAGAAGCATGTACCTTTTGCTCAGAAAATAGAAGCATGTACCTTTTGCTCCTATAAGACTGGCAGTTCAGGCTTGTTCATTGATATAAAATTTCTCCTTTTCCTCTTACTCAATTTTAAATTCACTCATCAACTCTTCACCTACCAGATATAAGAAACTCAAGCACATTAGAATAATGTATGCTAATTGATATATGTATATATGTATATCCATTCATCTTAAGTCATTCTCTACGTGGTTGTACAAAACAAATAATTACCCCATGGCTAATAAAACAAATGTGAAATCCTCAGTAACATGACGTGAAGCACAGTTTACAAATCAAAGAGAAATGATGGTTTAATTAAGTTTGGAATTTCTCAGAAACTGAAGTAGCTCATATTCCTTTGGTTGCAGAAGAGTAAACCCATAAAAAATCTAGAAGAGGATTTCAACTGTTGGTTATAAATGGAGTTCTCAAATGCTTGGCTCATTGATTCATTTTTACAAACAAGTCATAGGCTAGTTCGGAAGATAAGTGTAAGACTTAATTTTAGGATGGAAAAACAAAACTTGGGTATCTGCAAAATGCTCACAAAACCATTTACAACATATGATTAGAACAATGAAATTATAGGATTTCAATCAATTTATCTTTAACTGAATTTGTTGGATTCATGATTAGAAAATAAAAAGATGCCAAATAATCGATCTATTCGTTAGTGGATGAATGGAAAATAGTTATGAAAGTAATATGCAAGTACAGGACAATGAAATTAGTAAACTTAAACTACAACAAGACTGAGACCATCAGAAATCAGTAAAAACAAAACAAATCAGAACTTATTGAATGTGATTAGCTGAAATATGAAGAGATTAAGTAACAAAAAATGACTTACGAGTTAGATGTGTATGCTTCCACGTTCTTTCTGTCTATCTCGCTACCCCTAAACCGTTGAAGAAGAAAAAGAAGGCTAGGGTTAAAAACCCTAATCAAAACATGCTTGATTCCTCATACTTAACGAGAAATTGAGCAACTTTAAACTAAAGAAACAAGTTTTTATTAGGACTAAATCTTTTTTAAAAATTACAATTTTACAGTAAAATCAGGTTAAAAAGAAGATGAAAGAACTGAAATTCAGTTACCTGAGAGCTGAAGAACCGGAGTTGAGGATGGAACCTAGATCCCTTATTACTTTCATTTTCCAAACAGAAACCCTAAATCCTTGGAGCAAATTACAATGGACTTTTCTTTAATTTCGTCTTCTTATATATGATCTAGGGGGAATTCCTTAATGCTCCACATTGCTAATCCTCGTTTCAATATGCCCCCACTTTTATTAATGATGTCAATATGCCCCCACTTTGATCAAAAAACTTTGATAATACCATAAATATCCTTATAGTTTAAATTTCAAAATGCCCCCACTTTAACTATGGTTTATTAGAAAAAATTTAAACCATTGATTTATATTTATACATGGTTAAAACAGATTCAAGGGCAGTATGCTAATGGTTAGGGTTTAGAATAAACCAATTAAACACGGTAGAGAACAAGATAGAAGATGACTGGGACAGAGTTCTTGTTGGTTGAGCTATATTAGGAATTAGATATTTATCTGGATTGAATGTTGTTATTCATAAATGTGCAAGTGGTGTGGATCTTTAACTGGTTACTACTAAAATTATACAGGTCGTCATATATCCAGGAAACGTTGTTGCTTTGTATATGAGCAAGCCAGTAGGATTCAAATACAAGAGTGGCATGTACATTTTTGTCAAGTGTCCAGACGTATCTCCCTTTTAATGGTATGTTCAGATTTTGGGGCCTAATAACTGTTGATTATTTGTGGAAACCCTTTTAATAGTGAGGAATCAAAAGGTAAAATTATAATGAGGCTCAATTGTTGATCAGTTGTGACATGACTGAGAATGTAAATGGTAAAGGAAATATGGGTCCTCATGAAACCTTATTTGTGTGTTTGTCTTTTGTTTTAGGGACTGATGGTAGTTTTGAATTTTCAGATCTTAGTAAATGTTAAGAAGAAGGCAACTCACAACCCTCTTATATCACGGCCAACAGAACGTGAGTACCATTTTTTGTTTATGCCCTTTTAAGTTTTAAGCGTCTCATTTATTTGTTTAATTAGCTTGCTCATGTTCTTGCCTTATGTATATCCTATTGTTTTTTCAATAGCCTGAAACTGTTTGAATTGTCTTGCATCTTGACTAATAGAACGATTCAAGGATGCTCCATCATAGCTTAAATATGCATTTTCATGCTATTCTAACTGAACTCAACTTAAATCCTTCCTCAGACCCTTGTAAACACGGCAGCAAACACAATTCAGAAACATCGACCGCAATTCATCACAATTTTTACTGTTGCTTCTCCATCGACACTGCCAGCCTCGACCCGTTATCACACACAACTTCAACCCATTGACGCCGGCAACAGCACCCAAAACCATTTCTAATTTTATTAATCAAAACCCAACTCTCTTTCATTCGAACACAATTCTCATCTATGTTTTCCGGTACAAGAGCTCTGTCCCAGTCATCTTCTATCTTGTTCTCTGTCGTGTTTAATTGGTTCATTCTAAGCCCTAACCATTAGCATACTACCCTTGAATCTGTTTTAACCATGTATAAATACAAATCAATGGTTCAAATTTTTTCTAATAAACCATAGTTAAAGTGGGGGCATTTTAAAATTTAAACTATAAGGATATTTATGGTATTATCAAAGTTTTTTAATCAAAGTGGGGGCATATTGACATTATTAATAAAAGTGGGGGCATATTGAAATGAGTATTAGCAATGTGGGGGCATTAAGGAATTCCCCCTATGATCTATCAAAATTGATAATTTCTACAGATCCATGTTTTACAGATGATCTTGTTTTTACAACCAGAATTTTCGATCAATTTTTTTTCGAACTCTCTATCTGAGGAGAGAAGAAGATAAATGAGATGAGGATATGGTCGAGTGAAGAATGAACAGGGGTGCGACTCTTGGCTATTTTAAAAACTGATGAAAAATAAATTTGAAGGTTGTAATCCTTGGGTATCTGACTCCTTTAACTGTTGTGCTTAGAAATCAATCTTGTTTGGTTATCTTAACTTGTTCCATTTTTGTGCTCTACCTTGTTGTTTTGGCTTGTTTTGCTCTGTAGATGTTCTGTTTTGTTACAGAAATCAACAATCAATAGTGGTCTTCATATTTTCGGTTCCTTAGTGTGAAATACCGACAAAAACCATTTCGCCGGGTTGGACGGGTGGATTGGGTGAGAGAAGGTGGGCGGATAAAAAAAAATTATCACCCGCACTCGATCCATTTATCAACGTGTCGGGTGCGGGTCGGTGACGGATACGTGTCGGGTATGTGCATCCCTAGTTGGATCCTAGAGAAAATTTCACCTTTTTTTGTTAAAAAGTTTATTAGTAGTATGCATGAAATGTACAAGTGTACCTTTTCACATATTTATTAGCTTTTTTTTCTTCTGATTTTACCTATATTATGAAATAGGAAACTTAAAGAACGAGAAAATGTGAGGGACAAAGCTGAAAGAAATTGAAATAAATACAAACCAAATACACCTATACATACTGCACATACATACAAACAAGTTTTCTTCCAGCAAAGTGGTTAATATATATGGGGAGGACCGGTGACATGGTTATTCTCATATTATCTCGCAATTTCGACACCAATTTTTAGGGTTGTTCATGGCCGGTTTCGGTTCGGTTTCTTGTCAAACCAAAACCGAAACCGGTATAGTCGGTTTTCCATAAATCTTTCCAAAACAGTTCCATTTACCGCCGGTTCGGTTTTACTCGGTTTCTTTCGGTTTCGGTTAACCGGCTGGTTGTGTCAGTTTCATGAAACTGACAGTACAAAATTCAGAAAAAATAAAAAAACAAACACTTTTACATTCATTCTTCATTAAATTCCTGGAGACATTTAAGCAATTCAAACAACATAAAATTCCTGCATACTTGGAACACAAACACATCCAGAAGAAAATTTCACCTTTTTTTGTTAAAAAGTTTATTAGTACGTATGCATGATATGTACAAGTATACCTTTTCACATATTTATTAGTTTTTTTTTCTTCTGATTTTACCTATATTATGAAATAGGAAACTTAAAGAACGAGAAAATGTGAAGGACAAAGCTGAAAGAAATTGAAGTAAATACAAACCAAATACACCTATACATACTGCACATACATACAAACAAGTTTTCTTCCAGCAAAGTGGTTAATATATATGGGGAGGATCCGTTGACATGGTTATTCTCATATTATCTCGCAATTTCGACACCAATTTTTAGGGTTGTTCATGGCCGGTTTCGGTTCGGTTTCTTGCCAAACCAAAACCGAAACCGGTATAGTCGGTTTTCCATAAATCTTTCCAAAACCGTTCCATTTACCGCCGGTTCGGTTTTACTCGGTTTCTTTCGGTTTCGGTTTTTTCCAGCCGGTTTCGGTTAACCGGCTGGTGTGTCAGTTTCATGAAACTGAGAGTACAAAATTCAGAAAAAATTAAAAAAAAACAAACATTTTTACATTCATTCTTCATTAAATTCCTGGAGACATTTAAGCAATTCAAACAACATAAAATTCCTGCATACTTGGAACACAAACACATCCAAAAAATTCATAATTGTTTGCACACAAATACACAATCTATTTTAACTTAAGGTTGTTCACTGCTGTTGTTGCTGTTGTCTGCTGCTGATGTTGCCTGCTGTTGCTGCTGCTGCTGTTCAAAAAGTTATAAGTTTCTTCAGAGTTGTTTTTTTTGTTTATTTTGTTTTTCTGACATAACACAGTTGATTTTTTACATGGCCTAAAAAATGAGTGACTTTTGGAATGTGATTCATTCTTTCTATAGTTTCATGAATAACAATCTAGTGTTAAAAGGCATTGATAAGAAACTAGACTAAATACCCATCCATAAAAACTAGAGCCCTATTTCAGTTTACAATAATGTAAACAAGTGCAAGTCAATATTGAAAAAATTGTATCTTTTAATGTGCGGTACCTACATCATGTAAAATGAGCTACACGATGCAACATGAGTATTCATCAGCTGTTCCAACACTCTAGAAATAAACAAGGTTCTTCAGTGTATGGTAATAGAATTAGCCCAAAAACCATGTAAATACATGTAGTGAGTGACCTAAAATACTAATGCTCAAACAAAAAACAACTAAAAAACTGATAGAATCAAGTAGTAGTTTGATATTATACTCGCATAAACTTTTATTAGTTTTTGTTCTGATCATCTCAAGTGTAACTTTCAATTTCGCATAAAATCATATCAGTCTCAATCTCTCTTCCACCCAAGTGATACCCACATTGGATCTCTTATTCTCTTGTTCAAATTAGCATAATGTTACAATCTCGCTGTCTTCAGGTCACTAATTACTAAGCTCGATAACAGCTGGAATATTCACTGTATGGTAGTAGAACGATCATTGATAAGTAAATGTGACATGTTCCAAAAAAATCCAATAACCAACATGAATCTTCACCCCACCATAGTAGAATGGCTTAAAACAAAACCATAAAAATATGTGTACTGAACTAGCTAATAAATAAGAGTACTAGTTTGATAATTAATAATCTGTAGTTATATCGATATATTTCTGTCTTGATCTAATAATCTCTATAATGACATTCAACTTCACAAGTCATAAACAATGAGAGTTAATACCAATCTCAAACTTCACCAAGTACTACTCATCGTAACAATGTAAAACGGAAAAAACAGCGGAACACCACACATTAAATTACTTGTCCCGACTAGCAGCTATGTAATTATTTCGCTAGATTCAGTTCATCAATCACTTAAATCTAGAAGAATGAAACAGTGGAACACCCCTTTCGAGAACTATACATGCAAAAGCATTCCAAATTTTACAGTAAGGATTGAAAAAAAAATATATCAATAAGAATGAATGAGAAACTTACCAGAGTATCATCAAGGGTAGCAACCAGGATAAACTTCCCATTTGGCGAAAACTTAGCAAAAGAAACAGCTGGTCTTTTATCATCGATTAATGTTTTCAAGCAAGCAGCAGTAGCAGCATCCCAAATTTTACAAGAACCATCATGACTACCAGAAACAATAATTGATCCATGTCTAATAAAATGTACAGAAGTAACAGGTTCAGAATGACCTGTAATTATATGTACACATTTCCCATTTTTAACATCCCAAACCCTGACAGTTTCATCAAACGTACCAGAAACAATCAAAATTGATTGAGGATTAAAATTAACACAAAATACAAAACCAGAATGACCTTTTAAGGTTTTAAATGATTCACCAGAATGTGCATCCCAAATTCTAATAGTTTTATCATCTGAAGCTGAACAGATGTAATGTGAATCGGATGACCATGCTAAATTTGAAACACCTTCCGAATGACCTATTAGACGAGAAATTATTGTTAGGTTTTCTGATGACCAAACACTTAGGGTTTTGTCTAGTGAGGAAGAAGCTAAGAGAGCTCCATCATTTGAGAAGCTAAGAGGGCTCCACCAAACATTTAGGTCATCAGAAACCGAGTAAGAGAAGAGTGGATGTTAAAACTTACTATTTCCAGACTGGGGGAAGCTTCTTGTCCTTCATGTTCCTCTCCAAATGCTTCATGATAGCAATAGCCTTCTTGATTAAATGGTACAAATCATCTGGGATCTCAGGTGCAAGCCCTACAAAGAAACAATCAAAACACTACGTCATCATTTAAATAAATCTCAAAAAAAAAAAAAAAAAAATGATAATCATACCATGAGCCTTAAGAATATGCAAGATCTTGCTCCCAGTTACACTCTTAACCTGAGCAATACCATGTGAATCCCTTAGAATGACACCAATAAAACCCAAATCCAAACCTCAAATAAAACCAAAAATCAATTCAAAAAACAGAAAACAAACCTAGATGATTAGCACAGATCTTCAATGTCTTAGATTGTCTCCTGAAAACCCACCTTCAAAAATCTAACAAAACCAGAAGAAAATAAAAACCCACATTGAAATAGAACTATCAGTGATTCAGTGAGATAGAAACTTATTGTGATTCAGTGAAGGAGTGGAGAAGAAGAAGAGAAGAGATTGGAAGAAGAAGAGAAGAGATAGAAACTTACTGTGATTCAGTGCAGGAGGGCTGGAGGTGGAGGCGGAGGCTGGGCTGCTGCTGAAAAAATTGGAAGAGAGTTAAAGAAGGGTTATATATGAAGGGTAATAGAGGGTGTAGATTTAATCTATCAAAATCTATATCAACGGTGTATGTTACTCGGTTTTCCATGGCATAACGGTTCGGTTTTTGGTCAAACCAAAACCGAAACCGTGACTATCGGTTTCTAGGTTTTTTTTCCCAAAACCGTTCTATTAACAAACGGTTCGGTTCGGTTTCGCCCTATACGGTTCGGTTTCTACGGAAACCCGTTACCATGTACAGCTCTACCAATTTTCTTATAAAACCCAAATGATAAAAAAAATTGAAGCTAGTTTTTTGGTGATATGTTCTTCTTACGAACCTCTATATGCATACAAAAACATGAGTACACTGCGAAACGTTAATATCGCCATCTACCACTTTGAAAATCAACCACGAAAAATTAATTTTTGTAGATGGTAAGGTTTGGTATCCCGAAATACATATTTTTTTTGTGGAAATCTAGATCTTTGTTAGAGAAACATATCACCAAAAAACTAGCTTCAATTTCTATGTCATTTGGGTTTTATAAGAAAAGTGACGCACAAATTGTGAGATAATGTGAATAATCATGTCAACGGATCCTCCCCCAATATATATAAGAGTGGAAATGTTACTTTTTGATAAAATCGGAGGCATCATCATATCACTAATTTCTTTTCCAAGAAAAAATCTTGAAACCCCTAAACTAACCTGGTTAAATTGATCCCTACCAAATTTTGTGTCCACCAAGATAAGGGGATAAGGGGTGTCTAAAAAGGGTTAAACTACTAATTACCCTCACTACTACAACTTAAAAATTTAAACCAAATCTATTTCAGTTTCAATCTCTCACGCACTTTTCTATCAACCCATTTATCTTAATTAGGTTTTTGATTGATTCATACATTCAAATTTAAAATATTTCAAACAAAAATGGTTTTATGGATTTAACCAGAATCGGCCGATAAGAATCTTCACATTAGCCAATTCTTAACAATCGCTCGATTCTAGTTTGATGTTCTTCGTGGTTGAAGAATACCAACACATAATCTGTCGATGTGAACAGATCACATCGACCGATTCTGGTTAAAGGAAATAAAAAAAGTTTTTGTTGGTTTTTTAGAATACAATTGTTCGTTGTGGACATTCATATCGACCGATTCCTGGTTAAGAAAATACCAATTTATTATGTTGGTTAGGCAATAATTGGTCGATATGAACATTCATATCAACCGATTATTGTTAACCATCTTTTCTGAATGGTTTTTAGGTTACAAAAATCGACCTATATATCAACCAATATTTGCCGATTTCTAGTGTTCTTCATGGATGAAGAACAAAAAGACAAACCAGAATTGACATATTTGTACCATCATAACTACCGATTTTAGTTTGATATTCTTAAAAAAGTAGATCAACTTTCTCAAAAAATTTATATTTTGAATATTCATTAATATTCATTACTTTCACAACTAACATAATTAATTAACACTATTTAATAAAGAGAGAACTCATCGTTAATAAAAAATAATCGAATATATTTTTTATAAAATTATTTTAAAATGATCCTATTTTAATTTTATAGGTCTCTCGGTAAAGCTAAAGCAAATGGGCGTAGGTATTTTAGGCTTCACTAAGTATTAACCTCACCTCAGTGATGTGCCCATCCGTTGGCCCGTGACAATGATTATGACTTTTTTTGTTTTTTACAGGAGATTTTGATTGTTTCCTTTGTAATAAAAGAGGCTTTTTATATGACAATAAATTGTATATTGTCCCCACTCTTTTGTACCCAATTTTTTTCTT
Source organism: Papaver californicum (assembly GCA_023531435.1). Lineage (NCBI taxonomy): Eukaryota > Viridiplantae > Streptophyta > Magnoliopsida > Ranunculales > Papaveraceae > Papaver > Papaver californicum. The sequence continues at coordinate 405,613 of JAJJMC010020432.1, forward strand.
TCTCAATTTTTGAATATTATCATAGATTTTCTTTAGAAATATAATGATGTGCAGGAGCATAACTAGAGTCTGGTTTATACAGACTTAAGTCCCTCTCAATAGTCCAAAAATTTTTTTTTAACCTATTTTATATTTGTAAAAATTCAATTCAATATTTAGATTTAAACGTAAATAAATATTTAGTTAAATTCATTCCTTAATAGACTCCTAATTCCACTACTAATGATATAAAGTTCTCATTCCTTTAATAAAGCAATCACTTTAGTTGAAATATATTTTTTCTTAAATTTTTAGGTTAGTGTCTGGCTTAGGAGATGTTTGGGTCTAAGTTGGTCGGGTTGGGTCTTCTTCATTGACTCTGGTCGTACAACCGGTCTCTACCCTTTATTTTATCTTGACTGCATGACGCCATGAGTTACTGCTTTTAGGAAATAATGAAATGCATTAAAAAAAACATTGTTGATATTTATTTGGTTCAAGGAATTAAAGGTTAGGTAATCCAATTCCTTGGGAATGTGTCCAATAACTTGAACCAAACACGACAAATCAATCCTGTGTAGTTAAGATTTTTAATTCATAGGAACCTGATCCCCTCTAAAATAATAGATTTTCATTGCACAGGTCCAATAGTGCAATGGAATTAGATTCTAAGATAAAAACAAAAATAATTAAATTATCTTAATTAAACATTTAACTTTTTGGATTTAAATTTAATTCCTTAGAATTTAATTTCAAAAATTAGATTACTCCAAAATGGAAAACACCCGACTTACCCGTTACTTGCCATTTTGGAGTGCAGCAAAATCTTGTTCGTTTTAACTTTACTTTTCTCTCAAATTTGATTAACAATTTTCAGCGCGCCAAATTTTGTCATTTTAAACACACACATGGAGTTGGAAAATTATCTTCCCTTTCAATGATTCATCAACATACATTTAACTTTAGAAAATGAAAGGAAATATTATCAAAATCTTTTCCTTGATGAAGAGATTCCATTTGACATTATACACAAGTTACTATCATTCAGTTTTTTACGTAAATGTCGGTACATATGTAATATGTTTATAATTTATTGACCAATAACAAGCTATAGCTTATAACTAAGGAACAATCAACAAAGCTGACTTTTTGGATTTGGCTAATCAAGCAGTTCTTTAGATTTTAGAAAGTGACTTTGTTTCTGCTGAGAAGAATACTTCCAAATTTCCAGAATACGTGATCTCATCTTAAACATGACTAGTTGTTGACGTTTTCTCTGCATGTTTCTCCATCAAGTAGTTAAAGTATTCCAACGACCTGTGTTCGTTCCCACTGGTCTTTACCTAAATCTACACATTTACTTTAAAAAAACAAAGCTTCGTCATCGTTATCGCAAGTTGTTAGACTAGGTCTTGCCAGGGAAAACATCACCCTGTGGGGATTTTTTTGGTTCTTCCTGTAAAACACGAAATCATTACTCTTTTTTTAAAATGCACTATGATGACATGTATATAACGAATAATGGTTAAGAGTTTTTCTCTATTTTATTTTGTTCACACTCGTATAAATTTTTTTTTTTTTAAAACAAACGATTGTTTACGAATTATTGTTAGTTTTTCTAACCTATCATATTTTTTCTTCTGATCTATCTAAACCTGACACATTATATATGAACTCAGCTCATTATATTTAGTTCAAAAAACATTATTTTATAGATTTTTTTTAATATATGACTAAAATATCTCTGACAACGAGCCGAATTAGAAATCAAAAAAATAAAAAAAACAAACTATATGACCATGATTTGAGCTGAGTCGCTCGTCAAATCATATTCAAACATCAAGGTAAGTCCAAACAAAGAAGGTGTTAATCTCTTCCAAAATTTGAGATATGTGTAGCACAGACGCATCTAAAATGGTCACATGTTCGAATTGGACTTGCCTCCGACGCTTGGACGTATGTTTCTCCATATCAGACACATCATTGACATCATATGCATATATCACACAAAATTTCAATATAAATGGATACTAATAATGTCTAATTTTTTTAAATATGTGTTATTTTATTGGTGTATATACTTATTCATTTATAAATTTTTTATATATCAACAATTTAATAGTATTATTGAGAAATTATATTCATAATATAAAAATATATTTTAGAGGGAAATATAATTGATTTTATAACGAGTTCACGTCTTAATTTTTTCAGAATTTATCCATGTCCATATTTGTATCACGTCGAAACCGTATCACCGGATCCACATCAGTACTACCCAGTTTGAGATGGCACCCATTATCAATAAAAAGAAGGTCATAAAACCTACAACCTGTTTGGTTCAAGTTATTCAAGTCCAGGAATTCAATTATAGGGTAATTCATTTCTTGGAATTGAATTCCAGGAAATAGATTTCTTAGTGAAACAAATAATGTTTAGTTGAGCTAATTGAATTACATGGTAATCCAAATTTATAGAATCACTTTAATACCCCTACATTTAGAATTAAAAAAATTTAAAACCAAAACATAAGAATTCAAACAATTATCCATTTTCCTGTAAATTAAAATTTTGGAAGAACAAGAGAAACGTCGTTCTTAAGTACAACCACTTCCCTGCAACAACAATGCTTAAAACAACAAAGCCAACCTTACTTCTGTTTGCTTTGAATCACTGTGACGAAAAGCGAGTCAGCACCCAGTTGTGTAATAACTTCTTTTGATTTCCTATAAGAGGTATTAATGACCATAACCTTCTGTCTGAATGCTTACATATTTGACAGCCACATGACCAAGTCCACCAAGTCCAACAACATCCAGATCAAACTTATGTCACTACACCCACAATCTCGTGCTAGTGTAAATATAGTCTTTGTTATGAAAGAAGGGAAAACTACATAATTCATGTTTCTCATAAGGTACACTGAAAGAGAAAAAAAGAAAAAAAGAAAATAAAATAAAAAATCAGAAGGTACGTTGAAAGTGCCCAAGAAAATTATCTATTAACTCAATGTCTAAGCTATGATTTATGTATATATCAGACAAAATATGACTGATTGAACTGCCACCTTAACGAGATTTTAAGTAAATATTGGTTGTCATGTTAATTAGAATTCTTTTATGCAGTGTACTCGCTGCATTATACATTGTCGTGTGAATTTCTTAGAAAATCAAAATTCAAATTCTTATTCATGTATGTGTTTGCAATTATCAAATATATGACATGCTATGCCTGGATGTACTTTTTATACACTCAACTAAAGTATTGCAAGCATTCATAATAGATATTGATATAGTGAGCATCATTAAGATCATAAGGATATATTGACTTTTCCATTTGAACTCACAATGTTGATGATTAACGCGTACACTCCAAGTTTAAATCCACAAAAAAGTTTCTGTGCCGGCGCAAACTAGAAAAGTTAATAGAAAAAACACATAAGGCCAACATATAACTAAGAGCACCTTCCAAAAATGCAATCTGTCACTTATGTGTTGAATCATTCAAAGTGATTTTTATAAGTTACTGTTTCACCCTTTAGGTTATGGGAGTTTGGTTACTATGATATTTTGCATCAACAAGTGATAAAAAAGTAGTTTGTGTATAATGTTTCGGGTACCACAATCATTAGTGCAGGATATTATTGGTTCACCGAAACATACAAACAAACGGTTTAAGCACATGATGATCGTGTGTACTGAATCAACAACAAAAACAACAAATTAAAACCAGATCCATAAATAAATTCAACCTATTTAACAAATTCATATACTCAAACAAATTGATCGGTGAACTCAAACAAGATCAAACTAAACAAAGCACTAACAAAATTAGTAAAATGCATGAAAGTAAAACTAACCTGAGAAATGGAAAATGAGACTCAGCATCAGTAACACCAATAGGAAAAGTATGGAGACTGGTTTTTACTTCATGGAACTAGGTTTAAGATTTTGTTGGGGCTTTAGTTTCTCCATGGAATCTCTAGCTCGAGCTGATAATGTTTTTCTGTAAAAATAAAAAACAAAACTAATATTCGAACGAAGTTTGATATCTTGTTGATGGATAGTTAAGTAATTTGGCTTTGATCTCCGAAAATTAGTTTCCATTGCATCGTTCGATCAATATAATAAAAAATAAAATTTCAGGAGTAATCCGAATCCTAAAGAATTAAATTTTAAACTCGAAAATTAAGTTTGGTTCGAAGAATTGGACCAATTACCTTATAACCGGATCCTGGCCTGTCAATTCTCCGAACCAAACGAGTTGGTAGTCTTATCGCTTCTGTTACGTGTGCCCCTAAAACTCCACCGCCAAGTCCTGGTCACCGAGTTTTCCAGGACCCACGTAAAATAGCGTGAATTATTTTATTTACGTGCCTTAAAAATTACGTGATATATGATTCAAAAATTAAAAAAATTACGTGATGTTTTACCAACTCCCGCAATCCCGCTATATAAATATATTAGTAGTTCAATATACCGACAAATATTCAAATTTTCATACTAATTCTTTCTGTCTGTCGTTTAGGGGGAGAGAAAACACAACAATGGCGAGCAAATTTCTGAGTTTGGCGTGTATACGGAATGAAAGTGGAAGTTCAAGTTCAAGAGATTTGTCAGCAAGACCTCATTATCCATCAATGCCTAAATACCCTAAAGGGATTTCGATTGATGATCATGACAAGAATAATAAGAATGAAGAAGAAGAGAGTTATTCCGAATCAAAAGCTGCTTTGTTTTGTGTAACAGGAATGACATGTTCTGCTTGTGCTGGATCTGTTGAAAAAGCTATTAAAAGATTACCTTGGATTAAAGAAGCTGTTGTTGATGTTCTTAATAATAGAACTCAAGTCCTCTTTTACCCTGATTTCATTAACGTAAGTACCTTTTCCTTTTATGTTTTTTTTGTTTGTCATTGGAATAAATTGCTTAATTTAGGTTTAAAAACATTATGAATGAAATTAAGGATTTGAAATTGGTGGATGTAAGGCCGAAAGATTACTGAAATTCTCTAATTATTCACAGAAACTGCTTTCCCAAATTGGTGATACCCTATTATTCAATTTTTAGTGTGTCCAACAGTTAAGTTGCAAAAAAAAAAAGGAGTAAAAACAAAATAAGAAACAGTTAAGTTGATAGATTTTCTTTGTTCTTAATTTTCATAGTCACCTAGGCTCTTATTGTAGAGAGGTTAAAAAAAAGGGAAATTATTCAATTTGTGGTGAAGCCATTTTGTTTGATTATAAATTGTTGCATCATTAACTGTCTTTAGGAGGAGACGATACGAGAAACGATTGAAGATGTTGGGTTTGAGGCGACGTTGATTGAGGAGGAACTGCCTGATAGAACATTTCAAGTATGTCGAATACGCATAAAAGGAATGACTTGTACTACTTGTTCCACTACAGTTGAATCTGTTCTACAAGGTGTTCATGGTGTACAAAAAGCCCAAGTTGCGTTAGCGACGGAAGAAGCGGAAATCCAATTTGATTCGAAGATTGTGAACCAGAACCAACTAATGGAAACAATTGAGAATACTGGTTTTGAAGCTATACTTATTAGTATAGGGGAAGACATGAGTAAGATACATCTTGAAGTAGAAGGAGTTAGAACCGACGAGTCATTTAAGGGTATAGAGAAAGCTCTTTGGTCTATTGCAGGAGTGGAAGATGTAGAAATTGAACCTATTCTTCGTAAGGTGTCCATTGCGTACAAGCCGGATCAAACAGGTCCTCGAAATTTCATCCAAGCAATTGAGTCTATTGAATCTAGGCGTTTCAAGGCAAGGATCTTCCCTGGTGGAGGGGGAAGAGAACCTCATAAACAGGAGGAAATTAGGCAGTATAAAATCTACTTTCTCTGGAGTTTAGTTTTTACAATCCCAGTTTTCTTAACATCCATGGTCTTCATGTATATTCCTGTTATTAAGCATGTGTTAGACGCTAAAGTAGTCAACATGTTGACGAATGGCGAGCTTTTGAGATGGATATTAGCAACCCCGGTACAATTCATTATTGGTCATCGATTTTACACCGGGGCATACAAAGCACTACGGCACAAGTCTGCAAATATGGATGTCTTGATTGCTCTAGGAACCAACGCAGCGTACTTCTACTCAGTTTTTTCAGTAATAAGAGCAGCAACATCGCCAACTTTCCAGGGTACTGATTTCTTTGAGACTAGTGCTATGCTCATCTCATTTATTGTTCTAGGGAAGTACTTGGAGGTTTTAGCCAAAGGGAAGACATCTGAAGCCATTGCAAAACTTATGGACTTGGCACCAGATACGGCAATATTATTAACTCTCGACAGTGAAGGAAACGTCAAGAATGAGGAAGAAATTGATAGTCGATTGATACAAAAGAATGATATCCTTAAAATAATTCCAGGTTCAAAGGTAGCTGCAGATGGTTTTGTTGTATGGGGACAAAGCCATGTCAATGAGAGTATGATCACTGGAGAATCCCGACCAGTTTCAAAAAGGAAAGGTGATACGGTGATTGGAGGAACTTTGAATGAAAACGGTGTCTTACATGTTCAGGCAACTCGGGTTGGTTCAGAAAGTTCTTTATCTCAGATTGTTAGACTGGTGGAGTCGGCGCAAATGGCCAAAGCACCTGTGCAGAAATTTGCTGACCGTATCTCGAAGTATTTTGTCCCGCTAGTAAGTATAAATGCAATTCTTCACTGTTAAAGTTTTTACTTTTCTATACTACTAATGAGAATTCCTAAATTGAGCTACTCTTAACTGATTTGCATTTGATATTCAATCCTATGCAGTTATATAGTTTTGTACCAGTATTGATTATTAAATCGTGAATAATTTTGTTTCAGGTTATTATTCTTTCTTTCTGCACTTGGCTTTTCTGGTTTTTGGCTGGAAAATTCCATGCCTACCCTGTATCTTGGATTCCATCTTCTATGGATAGTTTTCAGCTAGCTCTTCAGTTTGGCATTTCAGTTATGGTCATAGCTTGTCCTTGTGCCCTTGGCTTGGCAACCCCAACTGCTGTTATGGTTGGTACTGGAGTTGGTGCTTCTCAAGGTGTATTGATTAAAGGGGGCCAAGCATTGGAGAGTGCGCATAAGGTGCGTCTATAAGATTTTGCTTCTTATATTAGAATAATTGGGATTTACATGACCATACCAGACTCAGTTCACTTTATAGTCTTTATACCCTCTATTTATGGAGATAATTTTAGCTACTCTATCCTATCATTAAGTAATTTATTACTGTAGAAGGGAACAAGGATCCGTTTTGGTGGTGATAAAGAGTAATTGGCTAGCTTACCCGACTCAGCTCTTTTTAGGAAGTCCACCAACGCGAACATGAGATTCAATCTATGAGAACTAAATAGAACAAACGTTAATCCCCATAACAGTCTAATTATTCCCCTTCTTTTTCTTTTGCCGAAGCGGTACACTTATCGTAATGCTTACTTCTTTCTACTTATATGTCGAGACCACAATGTTGGAGACACTTACAATGGATTGTTAAACATAGAGCATGTCTTTGTAGGTGAACTGTATCGTATTTGATAAGACGGGGACTCTAACTATTGGAAAACCAGTAGTTGTCAGCACAAAGTTTCTGAAAAGGGTTCCTGATTTTCTTGAACTGGTTGCTGCAACTGAGGTATGCTTGCTTTCTCTGCCTTTTCACTTGTTATGTAGGAAATTTCGTTCACATAAGAGATGACTAATTTGACAGCCACCAGTATCTTCGATGACTGATATATACTTCTATCCTAAATCCTGAATCTGATCAGGTTAATAGCGAGCACCCATTAGCGAAGGCGATTGTTGACTATGCCAAGAAATGCAGAGGAGACAATGAAAATCAAGTCTGGCCAGAAGCACATGAATTTGAATCCATTACTGGGCATGGTGTGAAAGCCATTGTTAAAGGAAAACAAATACTTGTGGGGAATAAAAGTTTTTTGCAAAATTCCAACGTCTCAGTCCCGGCTGATGCTGAAGAGTATCTTGCAGAAACTGAAGAGTTGGCACAAACCGGAATTCTGGTATCAATAAATGAACAGGTGGTTGGGGTCCTAGCAATATCAGATCCGTTGAAGCCCGGTGCTCGGGAGGCGATCTCCATTCTCAAGTCCATGAACATTGAAAGCATTATGGTGACTGGCGATAATTGGGGAACTGCTAAGTCCATTGCCAAGGAGGTAGGGATCGAAAATGTTTATGCTGAAGCAAAGCCTGACCAGAAAGCAGAGAAAATAAAGGAGTTGCAGGTATTAAAAATATGTTAATTCAGTTTAAAAAAATGTTAGTTTTGATAGCATTAGGTACTTATTGCATAGATATAACCTAGATCTCCCAACAAAGTAAAATGGTAGATTTTGTTTTAAATTGATTTTTCTTCATTTTCATTGATAGAATTCGGGTTTTATCGTGGCAATGGTTGGAGATGGCATAAATGACTCGCCGGCACTAGTAGCTGCTGATGTTGGAATGGCAATAGGTGCTGGCACAGATATTGCCATTGAAGCAGCCGACATTGTTCTCATGAAGAGCAACTTAGAAGACGTAATAACAGCAATCGACCTCTCCAAGAAAACATTCTCTCGTATTCGTCTAAACTACATCTGGGCTTTAGGTTATAACGTCCTCGGCATTCCAATTGCTGCTGGCGTTCTATTCCCATCCACTAGATTCCGTCTTCCACCTTGGGTAGCTGGTGCTGCAATGGCTGCTTCTTCGGTTAGTGTGGTTTGTTGTTCACTCTTGTTGAAGTACTATAAAAGACCCAAGAAATTAGAAACTCTTGAAATTAGAGGGATTCAAGTAGAATGAACTACGAAGGGTTTCTTCTCTTTTATTTTTCATGTAAATAATGATGAAGTTGATATGTTTTTCTACAAGACTTGGATATTGTACAGTGGTTGATTGGTTGATTATAATGGAACTGTTTTCCTTATTATCTCTATACCTTTTCGGCAATTTCCGGAGACACAACTTCCTTCAATGTACTTCCTCTCTTAGGAGGAACCGGTGCTTCCCCAACGTTGGGAATAGCTTGGCATTGTAATCTTGTTGTCATGGAATTGATGTAGTAGGCTCCTTCTTCGGCCTACCTCTCTTCTTCTGAGCCGGTTTTTCATCAACGGTGGGAATAGCTTGTGAATTCTCATCTTGATGTTGCGGAGTAGATGTACTAACCTCCTTCTTCGGCCTACCTCTCTTCTTTGGACCCGGTTGTTCATCAACGGTAGGAATAGCTTGAGAATTCTCATCTTGATGTTGCGGAGTTGATGTACTAACCTCCTTCTTCGGCCTACCTCTCTTCTTTGGACCCGGTACTTCCTCGAGGTTGGGAATATCTTGTGAATTCTCATCTTGTTGTTGTGGAGTTAATGTACTATGCTCCTTCTTAGGCCTACCTCTTTCTTTCTTTCTTTTTTTGCCACCGGTATCTCATGAACATTGGTAATAGCTTGGGAATTCTCATCTTGAAGTTGTGGAGTTGATGTACTAGCTTCCTTCTTTGGCCTTCCTCTTTTCGGAGGAGCCGGTTCTTCATCATACCTCGCTTCGGATATTTCAAAAGCACATGGATATATTTTCTTACTATCCTTACGCTCCGTCTCACGTTGACTTGCTTGTTTGAAAAATTTTCTATCTTTTTTCCTAGCCAATTTGGTCGGTGGTCTACCAATAGTTTCCTCTTGCATAAGTGTTGAAGAATTCTCGGGTTTCCTTAGTTTCCCATACATTTTCTCCGCCATCTTCTGTAGGAGGAGGGGTGAAACAAAGTCGTTTCCAAAACGGATCAATAGCCTCAATAGGTATCACATCATTATACTTCACAAGCATATGACGATATGGAAGACGCATAGACGACACCGTAGGACAAACACACGCATCATCCGGTTGACCATAATCTCTCTCCAAGTTTAATTCTCTCATCATATACGATATCGTCCAATATGACACATTGTACTCTATTCATGAAGCAACTTTTCATCATATACATTTTCTTTGTGTTCTTTGTTCTTCAACTTTTCATCCTTCTAACAATATCATTCTTGAAATATTGTTTCATTGCCTCACTCACCGTAATAACATTTCCTTAATTTGAATCTAAGAGTTTCTTCAATCGGCTTTGAGCAGACTCGGCAATACTAGTGGCTTCATTGCCACATTGTTTATATCGGTTGGTCCATGCCCGCATAAATTTCTCTTTGTAAGCATCCAACCATTGGGTCCTATAATATTTTACCACATTTGGATACTTTTCCCCCCAATGAGCAATAAAAGTATTCAAATTCTTTTCATATTTAACCGTGATGGACCAAACTAAGGCATCCCACTCGCCTAGAAAATTCAACAATTTGAGATGATTTTCTTTGTGTTTTTTTTCCACCATCTCTTTAGTTCTATTTCTCTATTTATCTTGTTCTCCATGTGATAGTTGGTTTAATCGAACTTGTTCCCCATCTTCTTCTTCCTTGGACTTCTTAATATTCTTCTTTGATGGTTCAATAACCGCATGACAATTTTTTTTCACATTGTTCCCTATATGGAATGTACAAATAAAATTTTGTGCATCCGGAAAAACATCTGAAATCACGGTCATTAATGTTTGTTCACTATCAATTATTATAACCCCAGGAAGATCATTTCCACGGAAGAGTAACTTCCACTGTTATAAGGCTCAGATATAGTTATGATCCTGCTCGTCTCTCATAAAACACCAAGCCACCGTGAGTGTTACCCTATCCTATGTATAGCCCACGATGTTGAACAACGACATATGATATTTGTTTGTCTTGTAAGTGCAGTCCATCATAAGAACCGGAAAGAATGATTGAGCAATTGTGCCATCAACGGATGTGCAATGAATATTTGAAGGACTTTGCCATCCTGCCTAATTTTTTCCTTATGTGTGTAATTGTGATCGGTGGCTAACTTTAAAAATTCTTGCATAAATCTTCCTACAGTTGCTTTTGCACTATAAATTGTACTTAAAGAAGACACGTTGGTTCGATCCTTCGCCTTGATACCGCTGAGGATTTGACTAGGTGTGGTGCGTGTTTTAGTCAACCACTCTACTTCCTTGAATTGATCGGGTTTCAACTTTACAACTACGTAGTGGCCAACAAAGGTCACTGGATCCTTATGATTATGTTGACCGCACATCACTTTACTCTTCCATGCATTTCCTTTCAAACCAAATACAAGTTTTAAGGGGCATCTATCGTCTTACTCTTGTATATTCTTTTAGTCTTCTTTGAAAACACATATCCCTTTTTCTTGTTGCTAGCATACTCCCTACCTCTCTCACAAGCCATCTCAAACCTAGTTGATTTTCCTTGATTATTTCTGACTACACTTATTCTTGAGAGCCGTATCTATAGTCCACTTGATTGCATTTTCTTTACTTGTGAATTCCTACATCACACATAAACATAACAATTCTTATGTATAGTAAACAAATGCAAATACATACTTGTGAAATCATTTTGTAACTTACCAAATCATTCACATAGTATTATGAAGTATCTGGACCCAACTCTCGTAAAGGTTTAGTATCAACATCGGTGCCAAGTATGATCTAACCATAAAAAATAAGAAACTTATTCGGAGTATAGTAAAGAAGTTTCACAGTCGGCATGCTCAATAACTTGAAGCAATGCCGACGAAGAACAATTTCAGGCAAAAAAACATACCAAAGGACGCAGTCGACATTGTAGAAAGAGTTACAATCAATACCGACTTACTACAATATTTACTTAACTATTTTTCAATTCAGTCGGCATGCTCGACAACTTAAAAACAATGCTGACTGATAACTATTTAAACGGTTTATATTTTTAAATGGTCTCGGTCGGCATTGTAGACATAAACATCTTCAATGCCGACTTAGGTCAGAAAAATATTGGCCATCTTTTAATGTCAGTCGGCATAGTTAGTGTTCCATCTTATTATGTCGACTGTGAAGCCAAGATAACCCTTTTTGGGAATACTATTGGAATCAGTCGGTATACTAAGATATCTTCGACTATACCGATTGAGGCCATACAAAACACTGACAAGTTTTTGGTGTCAGTCGGTATTGTACACAGTATGAATACCATACCGACAGAATCTTTAACCAGATATTCCATGGGGGAATACATGTTGTCGGTATTGTGTAATGTTTTAATACCATACCGACTTGTATTAGTCGTCATAGTTATTCAACATCGACTATGCTGACAACAAGCTTTTCCACTACACATCCATGGCGATTCGAACATAAAAAATCACTTTCTAGCTAATTTGGACATATACCTGAGTGTTTGGAGCATTTGAATCTTCACATTCTTCATTTCCATGGGTTGGTTCTTCACTTGAACCTTCGTGCTCATAATTGTCTTGATTTAGGGTTTTCTCATAGATAAAATTTTGATTATCTACAAAATCTTGCAATTGAGAATCGTTATCAAATGCAACGTAAATCCCTTCTCCTTGTTGAGATGAAGGTTCCCAACATCAAATTCCTGACTACATTCACTCATTTCTATAAACTCTTCCCAATCTCACTTTTTTTACATCTCCTTTCTTCTTCTCCTCATCCTCTACTTATTTCTCTATAACTAACATAACACACTAACTATAACTATAATTTTAAGTTTTATTTTAGATTTAACCAACACCTAATTAATCAAGGATAAATTAAAAGTTAAAAAAATATCATGGATAAGGGATTTTCAAATACACCTCAAAATGATCCTATTATTTAGTAATCTCATAATGTATAGGGATATCCTAATTAAACGTTAAAAAAAAATGTATGCACAAACAAACATGAGATAAATTCATGACGAGAAAACTTCAAAAAGCAAAGAGAAAGAAGAAGTTAGCGACACGAAATTTAGCCCGTGCGTGAAAGACCTGGGACCCACAGAAGAAAAGAAAAAAACATTCGTCTGAGAGTCGCTTTATTCTTATGACATGGGACCCACAGCAGAAAAAATAAAGAAGAAGAAAAACGCAAAAGAAAGATCAAACAGAAGCTCACTCTCCTTTCTTTCTTCCTCTCCTCCGATATCCGCATTATCCGGGGAAAATGGTTCACGAAATTTCTCAATCGTATATGAATTCACCTTTTTCTTATACTGAAAGACTCCTTTTCTTTCTTTATCCTTTCCGGTCTACCCATTTTCTCCTCCTCTTTCCCTCTCAAAATTTCTCTCTCGCTCTGAAATTCTCTCGCCAGTTCAAATAATTTCTCGTTCTCTCCAGTTCAATATAGAAATGTTGAATCATACTCTAGATTTCTAGGGTTTTAAGGTAAGTTCTTGAACCCTAAGTCGATTTTTTCTGTTATTTCTTGAGGTTCTGCTCTTATCTTGAAAGGATTTTAGTTTTGGTTGTTGTCAATTCATATTCTTGAAATAGATTATAAAAGTTTGATTTAGAAAATTATGATAAAGAAAGTTAATGTTGTACTGGTTTCGATAATTTCCTATGAATACAATGAGCATAATAATCACACGAGAATGTATGAAGAACTCCATTGATGATCCAAATTTTAATAAATTTAGATCGGTATTGTGGTAAAATTGATGCATCTTCTTGTTAAATTCTTCCTAATAAGGAAAATGAGGATTTAAGATCTTGTATGTTTGGCACAAGTGTAACATCATATCCTCAATAGCATATGTCTAATGTGTCTATAAAAGTTCTATAAAATGGAACCACTTTCTAAAGAGTAAGAAGGATCTAAAGGTGTAATTCCTATTAAACTAGTCTTAGAATAATCCTACGTGAACGATTGTATAAGAGTTGGTGATTGATCTGTGCTAATACCGACTTGAGGCAGATGCTTACTTTTAAAGTTTTTGATCGTACTGTTAATTAGTCCATGTAGTAGTTATATGTAGTAGTTATATGTCCGACATTTATTTATACTGTATACATATGCATGGGCATACATATGATTCTCATGATAGTTCTGGATTGACTGTTTTGATTGAGATTTGGCTTCTTTTGAACGTCTACTATACAAGGGGTAACATGATCCCAGCAAATCATTTGCTATCAGTTAATTTTTGACAAAACAAAATGTCTTAATTCTCGGGGGAGTGAGTACCAAACTCTTGTAATTTCTCTATTTATAATATGTCTGCTTCCCGTATGAGTTTCCTTATAAGTTGTGATTATGCTTTTGAAGTGGTTCACTATCATGCTTCAAGTTTTTTATGTTAAGGATTCCAATATTAAGCCACTTTAAATCTTTTTGCTGTTAGAATAAACTGAAAATCTAGACAATGTAGTCTTTACGACTCTGGCACTTAGAATATGCGTCTCTTTTGTATAAGAATGTCACAAGCTGTATGTAATTTCTGGCATTACTTGTGCAATTAAGTTGGGTATTTTAAGAATTGTCAACTTGGTTTCCAGAATAATATGAGAAATTTGCTACTTCAAATGTGTGTTTCGCTAAATTTTTTCATCATATGTTCAATCATTTTTGTACAAAGTACTGAGCAGAACTTTGGATCTAGAAACAATTTATCTATTTGTTATGTGCACAATCCCTCTTTTCTTAAGGTGTAGATTGATTTTTCATATCAAAACTATATGGTTAGCTTTGAGTAAATATATACTTCAAGGAAAGAGAGGATGTGAATATGGCAAACAGAGAAAATTAAATGTATAGTATTCTTATGCATTTTTTATGTTTGGTTTCTTATTTCTCCAGCTATTAGTTATTATGAAACATCTGAAATTCAGAAGTTTAACTTTTAGGTTCTTCTCAAATCTTGTATGCTCTGAATATTTTATTATGTTCAAATGGAGCAAAATTTAATTGTTCCGCCTCAAGAAGCAGTCTTCGAAATCACATCACTCATGGTAGTGGTGCATAATTTCGGGGCGTTTCCTATCGGCATGCAATACGTGTATGCTGACCTCTATGAAGACGTCCTACATTTTAAGGAACAGATTCAACAGAGGATAGGAATCCCCATCGCAGCTCAGCTATGGTTGACGTACCTGGGGGAAGACATGTTCGATGATAAAGTATTAACTCAGTTCGCGTTAACACCTCACTCGAGGATCCACCTTTTTATAGTCGAAGATTGGCCTATACCGCTTCAGAATCTGCTACCACCACCACCACCACCACCAGCTGATCCACAACAACAGCATGCTGAATCTTATACCCATTCTTACGAGAGTGCTGGCAGCAACAGCAGTGTCAGTGATGCAGTTGGAGGAGATGCCATGTATGAGGACCCTTTTGAGGTTTGTTTTTTTCCCTTGTTCTTGTTTTTGTTGTTTCCTTATTTTGTATAAGTTGGTTTTACTCTGTGATGTTCGTTTTCTTTCCTTAGTCCTTGTGAGCTGTAACATTATCTTCCATCGTTTTACAGGTTGTAAATGGTGGTGCAAATCTACAAGTTTGTGATGGCTGTGTTTCTGTGATCACCAAGCTAGTTAATGTTAGCAGATCTGATATTATGTATGACATGCTTGACAGTGCCAACATATTGAGGTAAAGAAAGCTGTCTTAGTCTGCATGGGTCATTTGGCAATTGTCTAAATAATATTAACGTAACTTATGGATGGATTTGCAGTTTTCTCACGAGGGTGTTTGAGAAGGATTACATTCGCACTGTGGCGAAGCACATCAAGGAAACTTACTTTGCTGTTGAATCACAAACTTCAGAAATAGGATTGATTGAAACTCTTCAGAAGCTTAGAAAGTACTCTGCAACGTTAAATGATATGGTGAATTTGTCTATGCGTAATAATATTTGGTCTGGTTTGAAAGAGAACTTGTTTTACACCCTGGGTCGAATATTGATGGAGCTTAGTGAAGGGGAATCTGTGTCGACATTTGAGTTTACTGAATGTGGGATAGTGAAATCTTTGGTCAATTATTTTTCAAATGGCCAGTATCTGAAGGGAAAGCTTGTAGAGCATCACAGTGTATCAGATTATTCACTTGTTACAGTGGAGAGGTTTGCAATGTTTGCTAGTTTCTCTTTGTCATCGACGAGCCTACTTTGGGAGGGAACGCCTCTGGCATTCCTTGTAAGGAAACTGCAAACTGTGGTATCTTCTTTGGTGAACTTCCTGGTCTTTCAATATCAGATTACAAATCCGAGGCCTACTTATGCTGCTATTCCAACTAAGTATGCCACGACGCATCCATGTTTAAGGTTTCGGTTCCTGAAGGAAGATGGAGAGAAAGATCTTTGTGATGACTCTTTACATGCTGTGATTATTGAGCCTTTTACCTCTTTCGATGCCATTGATAGATATTTTTGGCCCCAGGTCAATGCCAGGAGAGGTGAGGCTCAAACAGTATCGGCTGGAAATATTGCAGATACTCAAAATTATCCCAGGAAGTTTTATCAGAATTTGCTGCGTCTCTCTGGCATGCTGACAGTTGAGCTTCCGTATTATTTGGAGAAGTCAGACCCTGTTTACGAGATACTTTTTCTTCAAATTTTGGAATCTATAAACAAGTCAACTTGTCATCTGATGTCTCATGAAAGGGTCAAAGCTTTTGCAGAAGGGAAAAGTGCTGACTTGGACAGTTTAGCGGTAACAGGCTGTCCAGTTCCGCAGAGCGGGTTATTGAGCAATAAGCAGATTGAAAAATTAGAACAGCAAATGGTGATCCCTTCTTCTGTATCTGTTGGTGCACTGCCATCATGGTGCAGCAAACGAATGGCTGAATGCCCCTTCCTATTTAGTTTTGAAGCAAGGAACAAATACTTCTTATTAACAGCACTTCTTTCTCCACTAATTCAATTTCATTCCTCTTCAATATCTTCTAATCATAACTCAAGTCCTAGTAGTGATAGGTGCTCACTTGTTGGCAACTTTCCTTGGAGAAAGTTTCCATTTCACCGGACCCTCATCCTAAACTCTGCTGCACAAATGATGGGTGCTTACGCCCATCAAAAGGTTACACTTGAGGTGGAATACAATGAAGAGGTTGGTTCAGGTCTGGGTCCAACTCTGGAGTTCTATACTTTGGTTAGTCACGGATGTCACAGACTAGGCTTGGGTATGTGGAGAGAAGATCACAGTTTCCCCAGTTCAGGGGAAAATGTAGAATCTGAGTTTGTAGTTGCTCCTTCTGGACTTTTCCCTCGCCCATGGTCAGCTACGATTGAATCATCTGAGGTGTTAAAGAGGTTTGTCCTTCCCGGAAAGGTTGTAGCAAAGACATTTCAAGACGGAAGAGTTCTGGACCTTCCCCTATCCAAAGCTTTTTATAAGCTTTCTCTAAATCAGGTTCCTTATATTTTTAGTTAAGCTTTTACCTTGTTAGCGGCTGCTTTCTAAAAATTGTTTAGCATTTCATAGTACTTAATTGTTTCCGTTTGGTGTTTTTAGGATCTCAACATACATGATATCCGGTCACTTGATCCTGGGCTTGGAATAGTTCTGCTAGAGTTTCAGGCTCTTGTTGATAGGATGAGAATGGTGAGTCCTATATATGACTTCTATATCAGGAATACAAAGATTGATGATCTTTATTTAGATTACATGCAACCAAGATCACAGAATGGTGATCGCTTATTCTTATTGCTATTTTTGTGATGTTTTTCTTTCTACTTCCTTAAAGATAAAACCTACATTTTTTTCATTGCGTTTTGCTAGGTAAATACTAATCTGGAAGAATATGTTTCATTGATCGTGGACTCCACTTTGAATCCTGCAATTTTGAGGCAAGCAGAAGCTTTGAAATCTGGATTCAATCAGGTTCGTTCTAACCAAATGTTGTGACCCTTGTTCAATTTATACATTGTTCAGTGCAAGTGGTCCACCATGCATGAAATTATGGTAGGCTAGGCCACATGCACTTCTGGTGTTATTCAGATTCTAGAAGTTATTTAGAGAAGTTTTATAATGTTATATGTACTCCGAACTATATTGCATTTATGTTTTTAGCTGTAAATACTGAACTTATGCCATCCTGATTTGGTTTATGTTCTTGTTTAGGAATTTTACTATCTTGTCGGAGCTGTTGTAAGTCCCAAGACATTTGTTGCCATTGTTTATGGTTCCAAGCTGTCATCCGAGATTGGAGTTATCGAGTCTTCATTGGAGAAAGTTGATGTCGTCATTATAAGTGGAAGATCCCCTGTGGAAGAAGACAAGCTTGGCCTTGCAAAATCACTTTATCTGAAGGCCAGGGCCAGGAGAGTGCAGTTGGTATTGCCACTTGATATTAGAGTTGCTGACAAATTTGCTCCTGATGGATACAGCAAGGCATGCTTTCAACTCACTTTTAAATTTTGGCGTCATATCTTATTTCCTTACCTGGATTGTTTCTCATTTGGATGCTATTTTTGCAGAGAGTAGGAATATATGCAATGTTAGAAGGTTTGATGGGATTGGGTATTTGTATGATTTCGGATGATATAAATAATAGACATCTCAATAAAGCCAGGACTGTGGTGTGGTATGGAACCATGGGAGTGTATGGAATGGAGAAATTTGCTCATGGAGCACAGATACGTGTGTCACTTGTTAATGATGTTGATGTGGCTTTAAGAAAATCAATGGAGACAAGCAGTTCATTGTTTATGGAGGCAGAAAGTCTCAAGAGCAGTATGCTATCTGGGTTTCAGCTTGCTACTGGAGCTGGACCACTGTGTGATGAACCTTTGCGGGGCTTGAAATTTCTCGTTGAAGTTAGTGTTATTCCAGTGGAGAATCATTCCAGCGAATCTGATGTTTCTACTCAACTAGCAGATCAATGTTGCATCTTCACAGGGCAGATAATGACAGTAGTGAAGGAAGCATGTAGAGCAGCTGTGCTTCAGAAGCAACCTCGCCTTACGGAAGCCATGTACTTTTGTGAACAAATAGGCTCCATGTATGGTGTTTTATCTAAGAGACGTGCTCGGGTTCTAAAGGAAGAGATGCAAGAAGGATTTTCTTTGTTCACAGTCCACGTGTATGTGCACAGGAAGTTTGAGAAAAGAGATCTGGAGCTTCAAGTGCTTTACTTGTACTTAGTCATTGGGAAGAGCTGTCTTAGGATCCTTTCTTTGTACCTAAGATGGTTCTATGCATAACGCAGCGACCATTCTCATTGATGCAGAATGGTCTTCCAGTGGAAGAAAAAGTAGTGCAACATGCCACCAAGCAGAGGACAGTTACTCTTAATGCGTAGTAAATAGTAATATACCAAGACCTCTCAATCTCACAAAGCTGAAAATTGTTGTCTTGTTTTGTGAGTTGATAGGAAAAGAAAAGGGCTACACAACTATACAAATGTAGATGTTACCAGTTACTATATCTAACCTAGCCTGTAATTGGGTGTGATTAACAGGTCCAGAATGATTTTGTTTGTTCAAAATTGTCGGAGGGATTTTATTTTTGTTTTGTATTGCACGAGGGTTGACTCTGCAATTTTATAGGATCTTTACATTAAGGGTTGACTCTGCAATTTTATAGGATCTTTACTAATGTAAAGAAAAGAAAAATGGTATTTTTGGTTGACAAAATAGTCTTATATTACCAAATTAAACTGATTTTAAAAGTAGTAGATTGTGGCATTATAAGTCTCGGATTGAACTCAATTTTTTGTAGGAATGTAAAACACATGTTACCAAAAAATTATCTTAAATACATTATCATTTGGGTTTAATAGGAAATTGGTGATAAAATTGTTAGATAAGAAATTGGTGATAAAACTGTTAGATAGTGAGTAACCATGTTAAGTCGTCAACAGTCCTCCCGCATTATGCTTTGTATTAAGTTAGTGCTGTGATAAACACTTTCAAGACTAATAGCAATGTAATTCACCAAGTTATTTGCATTTTGAAACTAATCAAGTGGGCATTATGAGCAAGGATTTGGAGGAGCAAATTGGAAAAAAAACAGAGGATAACAAACCTTTTTTTTATGCGTAAAGATATGAAATATGTACATTATTACATTTTCTGCTCTAGCAAATGAAAATGACGAAAAAAAGCTTAAGAGTGATCAGGGAACTAATCATCGTAAAACATGAACACTGGTAGTGAAGCCAATTGCATCAGGATCCTCATCTCCACAACAGTCATAGAACTTGGCAGGATAAGGAGGATCATCCGGTCCTAGTTCGTAGTACCTTTAAGCAAACATATAAACCAAAAATGAACAGTTAAATAATATGTGCAAAATGATCTGTTTACCAAATTTGTTGCTGTAAACAAACTAAAATCATCATCCAACCACACGTAGGTAAGGAATCAGGAATAAGGGGTTTAGCCAAGAACTCATGGAATCACTTATGCTGCAGTACAACAAAAGGGCCAGAGGTTCATTATATTTCACTTTCTTTGCAGAAATTACTTCATTAGAGAGAGAGTACAGTAATACACTGTAATGATTTTTTATAGTCCACAAATATTGTTTCTATGAATCCATGTTAGTTAATTTGATCCTCTGTCAGTGTTGAACCTCTTTGAGTGCCTCGTGAGTCAAAATTATTTTACATGGAGAAAAGGAGTTCAGAAACTAATCGAAGGGTGGCCAAAGGAATCAGGTTCTTAACTCGCCAAATAGACCCACACCAACCAGAGGTGCAGTCATGCAGAAGCTGATACTACTGAGGTATTATTACATCCGCCACTCTTCCGAACAGAAAAATTGATATCCTCCATAATCGAATATCATATACATTTGATTTTCTAACCAAGTAGGAGAAAGGGGAATGGGTTACAGAAATGAGATGACGCAATGTTAAGACCCTTCCCAAATCAATACAATTGTGATAAAGAATTTCCTCAACCATGGTTTTCCAATTGTCCTTGCACTAGCCACTTGGATAGTACAATTACAAGAATTCTTTAAGATTCTCGTCCACTTCAACCAAAATTAGCCACACTCTTCATAAACTTCATGAATTATTTGAACCAATCTAGTTTAATGAACAAGTCAAAATGCAAAATTGTGACTGATACGAAAAATCACTAAGAAACCCTTCATTTGATTTTTCCTAATCGGATTTGTGCATATAGATAATAGGTCTGTTAATTAAAAGGTAAAAACAACGTTCAACAACATAAAATTAAGTATGAATTTTACATTTGAAAGAACCCTATTTTGTTCTTGTGTGTGATTGTATAAAAAGAGAGTTGTGGTTAGGTACCTCTTTTGATAGTCATGTCTTCTAGAAACGAAAAAGGAAGGATGAAACCTGCAAGATGAAGAGTTATTAGTAGAGATGTCGAATGTCTGTTTACGTCGCTTGCAAAGCTTCGTCTCCATCATCGTCTGATTTTTCTCTCTACCTTCCATTAATTACTTTTTTTTTCTAATGGAAAATTCTACATCCAATCCCGCGGTCTGTCCCGACCCTCATGGTGGATGGGACCAATTCCCCTAAACCCACCCTTGTTAACCACGGGTTGGGCATGAATCATCCCAATTATTAGAAACGGGACTTACCATAGGATTAAACTCGCAGTGAGTGTATCAGTTCCGTTTTCTAATACACACAGTTTGGTCCATCTCTCACTTTTCCACATTAACGTTTAACACCAAATATGATGATAATCGATTCTATCTAACGACTCATAACAATCATTAGTAGATGGCTAGATAGACCAAATAAGGATTTCCTAGACCACAATCTTTGTATATAGAGACAGGGAGGATTGGTGCACACTCTTATATTATATTTGTTTTTTCGAATCAGATCTGACTTGTCTGGATCTGACTAAAATCAGTTGATTCGTATGAATATGATTCAATGTGTTTGTTTTTTAAGTCAGATCTAACTTATCTAACTCAAAATATATGAGTCAGTAGTCTGGACCAATGAATCAGGGGTATTTTTATACCTGACTCAAACGGGTCCGAGTCAGGGGTTAGGTCTGACTCGCTACTCAAAATTAAAAACAAACAGTCTGACATCTTACTCGGACCGAGTCAGATTCAGACGTTGAGTCAGGTGCAAACAAACATGTTGTTAGTCAAACATGATTTATGTCATTTTTTTTCTTCACAAAACTCAAACAACAAAGAATTTAAAATTAATATTTTGACCTAGTTAAAATATTAGCGGATGGGCTGACCAAAACATTAAAGCCATTCGATAGATTTCAAAAAAAATCGGTTGTACGGTAGATTTATGTGTGAACTTTTAATTCTTTGCCGTCAATCATTAACAACGTTTATATATGTGCTAAAATCAAAAGTTTCAAGTACTCCTCTCTATAACCGTGCAAAGTGCGTACGTGCGCCCATATAAACCAATATAAGATTTATATCCCTATCGTGCAAAGTGCGTACGTGCGCCCATATAAACGCTCAATTATGCCCTAAACGTCCATTCGCCCGTGCCACGCGTGGTGCGGTGCTTCAGTGAGAAGCACTAAGGCAATGGTGCACTTTATCCTTGTACTCATAATCTAATAGTACACATATAGCTTATATACAAGAAAATCCTTCAAGTTTTAATTAATATGGGACTAAAGATTTCTCTTATGTTTCAACGTAGCACAATTTCCGTTCATATTGGATATGAGCTTGAGTAGCCATTCTCAAGCCCAATTTCCAACAATCCCCCCACATGAATGAAATTTTCATACAAAAAAGCAAAATATTTAACTCTAACATTAAATTCTAATGCAGGTATTAGATAGTTTGTGCATGGAACATCGTTGCATAAGGAAATATGGTTATTGGCCTTGAATATCCCTTAGCGAACATCTACTGGGATAATTGGTTGATTAGTGAACGTGATTTCTTGAACTATTCGACCTTATGATGCATTCAGATGCAATAGATATCACACAACTTATTTTCTTACATATCGGGTTCTCGATTATGTTCTTTCTGGCCCTAAACGATACTGGAATTCAATGAGTGCTTTAGAATAACATTGCTTTATATTTCTCATAGAAGCTGCCCCACTTCTCACTCATATAGGTGATCTTCTATTAAAAGTATCCTTCCATACTTTACTTAGTCAAACTAATCTATAGAATTCATTAAAATAAATTCTTAACCTCCAACTCTTGATAGGCAACATTATTTCATCATAAAAATGGGTAAAGAGATTGTCTCTTCTAGTGTCACTAGCGAGCGCTTCCCAACTTAGTTGTCCCTTTTGAACCTAGATATTGGGATCTCCAGTCATATTTTTGGGTTACCATTATAATTTACTCATTTGTATAAGCTATCAATCTCATTCCCCTCAATGATGCAGTTGTTACATCTATAGATAACTCTTTTTGTAAATGGATCCGCTTGGTTATCCTTGGACCTTATATACTTAACAGTTATAATTCCACTACAAAGTAATTGCTCAATGGTTTCATGTCTTCGGTGTACGTATCGAGACTTACCATAGTACTTTTTACCGCGTGCCTTTGCAATAGTTGTTGTACTATCACAGATAATGTTTATTGGAGGCACTGGTTTGGTCCATACAGGTATGTCCTCTATAAAATTTTGAAATCATTCTGCTTCCTGTGCCGCTTTATCTAAAGCGAAGAACCCATCTTCTATTCTTGATTTTGATATCAACATTTGTCTGGATGATTTCCATGATACCGTATCTCAACCCGTAGTAAATACATAGCTACTCGTTGTTTTAATATCATATGAGTCTGAGATCCATTCTGCATCAACATATCCATCTAAAACTGCGCTAGATATGTTCTATAGTGAAAACCATAATCTTTTGTCTTTCTCAGATATATATCTCAAGACTCTTACTATGGCTTGCCAGTGATAAGTTTTAGGATTGCTTGTAAACCTACTTAATTTACTCATTGCATATGCTCTATCTTGTGTAGTACAACTTATTAAATACATTAGACTACCAATTACTCGAGAGTACAACTTATTAAATACATTAGGAGACGAACATTCATTTCCAGTCCAGGTACCGAGCCCTAACGTTGGACAAATGTTAGACCAAATACTAAACCTGGTCAAAACCTGAGTACCAAAAATCAATTAGCCCTTTCCAGGTGTAGAAATTAAAAGAGATGTAACATTTTATCTTGGTGACAGAAGTTTGATGCAAGTATCGGATTTGATTACAATTCCTTGTAATCCTCTAGATTTTCTCACAACTAATACCATGGAAATTGAGGAAAATGTGCATTATGAAATGGCAAATGAGATGATGTATGCAAGTAATTGGAAACCTAGAAGCATGAGACCTTTGCTTCCAGAATTGTCTCATGTAGACAACCACGACGAGATTGGAGTCAGCCACATCAGAAGTTCTCGCTTTATTCCGAGCGTAACTCCTCCTAGCCAGTATTTGGAAGGGCTATTTAATCGTTGGTACCGGCAAATGACCAACACCTAGGAATGGTACCCAACATTCAAAAAATTAAGAGATGGTTCCTGGACCGTCAATTGACCGTTAAAGTCAGACTTTGACCAAATTTTTTATTAATAGTTAATAAATAAGTTAAATCTAATTATTTTTATTTTTTATTTTTTATTTTATAATAAAAAATAATTTGTAATACTTAGGTCTTTTAACTCAAAAAAATAAGTTAAGTATAACTATTTTTAATTTTTATTTTATAAGAAAATAATTTAAAAATAATTTATAATACTTAAATCTTTTAACTATTAACTACTAAAAAAACTAAATTAAGTCTAACTATTTTTTATTATAAAATAATAAATAAATATAAAATAAAAATAATTTATAATATTTAAGTCTTTTAACTATTACTTATTAAAAAATATAAGTTAAGTCTAGTTCTTTTTATTTTTTATTTTATAATAAAAATAATTATATAGTATTTTTCTATTAATAGTAAAAGACTATTATAAAGAAATAGTTTATACCAGTTAGGTCTTTTAACTATTAACCATTTTAAAAGATAAGTTAAGTTTAGTTCTTTTTATTTTATAATAAAAAATAATTATAAATTAAATTTTTTATAAAATATTTTCTTTTTTATTAATAGTAAAAAAATGTTATAAAAATAATTTATAATAGTTAAGTCTTTTAACTATCGATAAAAATAATAATTAAGAAATAGAAAAATAAAAAATTGTTTAATCAAACTCTAACTTTAACGGTCCAGGTACCATTCGTTAATTTTTTGAATGTTGGGTACCATTCCTAGGTGTGGTCATTTGTCGGGTACCAATGGTTAAATAGCCCTATTTGGAATCCTTTGTGTATACTCTACTAGAGATTACATCATCTTTTTCGGTAATACAATGATCTTTTCCTTATCTAAACTCAGATGGGACACGCAAAGTGCATCGCATGTTGAGACAGCAAACACGCGAATATTACAGTCATATCTAAGGCATTGAGGTTAGTATATTTCCAATTTTATTTTATTTAATATAATTTTATTTTGTTTTTGCAATGAAACTTATATATATATGAACATTTTATTTTGTAGAGTCAGTGGAAAGATTTGGCACAAGATTCTTTTGAAAAGGTGGGGGAGTTTGAGAACCTTTTATATGACCATTACTCGTATGGTCCTTACCGTACAATCGGCCCTTCTACGAGTCCATTTAGTTCTGAATAATCCTAAAATGAAACCGGTTTGCATGGTATACTTTTTTTTATGGGATTAAATACTCCTGCGGCCGTTAGCCGTAAACGTTTAGCTACTACCACATTGGAAGATCAAAATAATTTATATCATTCACTTTTGTCTGTGGTGGGGATTAGTGGTAACACGAGGCTCCAAATGTTCAAGATCCTTCTATTGAACTTAGTGAGAGTGCAAACCCTTATTTAAATTCTAGTGTAGATTTAAATTTGGATATGGAATTCGTGGATGAAATCCAGTTGGGGTTTGATTTATTGCGGCCGTGATTGTATGAACGCAAAAATGTGTAAACTTATCGTGAATCGAATTAAATGTTTTATTTACTGTGCCCTTGTTTTGTTGTGGTATGTTATTTGGTATAATATGTTTATTTTGGGTACAATTTGGTGATAGTTTAATTGTATATTATTTTTCTTCAATTGTTATTGTTTGATTACAATTTTATTGTTGTTATCAAATGCATCATGGCTCTAAGAAAATATTTGATCATTGAGTACAGGATTCCCTTCAGTAATGCTCGGGATGATTTCGATGATAATCTTCTAATGCTTTATCAAGTTACGATACAAGGTGGTCATAACTTACATCAACCGATTCCAGGAGAAGTTAGGAATATATAATCTATTTATAGAGGTCGTGTTGAGGATGATGCAAGGATGATGCGGGATTATTTTAACGAGGGTATACTTGGGGGCCAAAGAAGTTTCATGGCCTTTTAGGTATGTATCGACCATTATTTCTAAGGATTTGGAATAAGGTTTGTGAGACAGAGGTATGATGCTGCTAGGATCCCATGATATAATCCATACGTGAAAATGTATGCCGTGGTGAAATGTAAATGCAAAGGTATTGCTCCAGATAACATAAACGACTATACTCGTATAGGTACAACCACTATCTTCAATAAAACTTCGATAAATTAATAATCTTAGGACTGCTAAGTTCTATCAATTTAGCGAAGTATTAATATATCAAAACATACCAAATTTAAATTTAAGTTTTAAAAATAAGTGTGTACATCATTTTTTATAATAACAAATTTTTAGAGAATTTATTTTCAATTCAAATTATTTTCTAATATTTTATGCCATATTATAAGATAATATATTACATATTATGTGTGTAAATGTATATATTTTGATGTTAAAATTAAAGCAATAAGAAAAACAACACAATAAACACTCCAGAACTTCTCAAAAGACTACAAAAAAATTATAGATGAAGTCCAATGTTTAAATGTGAACAAGAAACAAACAACTTTTGATTTCTATTTTAATGAGGCAACATAGATAATTTAATGTTATTACACTAATTATTAATTTATATATTAGTTGGACCCTATTGGAAATTTAATTTTTTTAATTATCTTATAAATTTAGCGGGGTTATTAATTTAGCACACTAACCCAAATCGGGACTAGTAAAAAATATTATTTTAGCAAAGTTATTAATTTATCATGGATTAATTTAACGAAGTTCTACTATACTATTACATTAAGAAGTTTGTTGATGTTGTCATGTTTGAGTTCAATGAAGAATATATGAGATGTCTCACGATTGAAGATACTAAGTGATTGATGAGGGAGAATGCGGCACAAGGCCTGAGGATGCTTCGTAGCCTCGATTGTATGCACTAAGGTTGGAGGGTTTGTCCAATGGTGGATGCAGGAACGCATACTGGGATGAAAAATTACCCCAATATTGTTCTTGAGGCGGTTGCTTCTTATACTAGATGGTTTTGGGATGATTATTTTGGTTTGAGCTGTTCTAACAATGATCATAATATTTTGAAGTGGTCGAATTTATTCGATGACCAACCAAACGGTCTTGCACCTCCTTACCAATATGTTGTGAACATGAACCAATATATTGATCAGGGTTACTACTTGGTGGATGAGATGGATCTATAAAAGTTTCTCCTTGTTTGTCCAATCATATGGGACCCCCAATGAAATTACCATGCTCGAGACGTGTAATGAATATCAAAGGCTAAGAGGAAAGATGTGGAGCGGGCATTTGGACTTTTCAGGCTAAATTTAATATCATCCACATCAAGTGTAATTATTTGCAAAAACAAGACTTGAAGTCGATCATGAGATCATGTATGATAATGCATAATATGGTTGTGGAAGATGAACATGGTGACCTAAGATGGCGTTTTGTGCCGGATGGCCACACCCACCCATAGTTGGAACAATGAAGATGACAAGTGAGGCCTTATAAAACCCAATACTTCAGGAAAAACTACGTGTTGATCTTATTACGCTCATATTTGGAAACGATATGGTCAAAGTTAGGGCTGCACAAAAAAACAAAAACCGGCAAAACCGTACCGAACCGAGCTGAACCGAACATCTAATGGTGATGCACGGTTATGAAAGAAAAAAAAACGATTAATTTTGGTTCGGTTTCGGTTTTACCCTGGAACCGAACCGAAAAAATCAAAAAACCAAAAAAAAAAAGGTTATTTATGATCGTTGGATTCCTGTAATATTAGCTATTGATTATCTTAGGTTTTCATCTAACTTCCCATTCTCTTTAGAAAAAAAACGAAACTGATTAGGTTTATGCTTCTCTCATCTGTAACTTGAGTCTAAGATTCAGATAACTACATTTCTTGTTCTGATTTAAAGGAATTTCTGGCACATACCCATCCACAAGCCACTGATACTACTATGTAAGACAATCAATTTTGTTAAGAATGATTCTTAGATTCTGAATGCTTGCTTTTGTTTTGTATTCGTGTTTATAGCCTGGCTGTTCAAGTGAGCTTTCTCTTGTCGAAACATCAGATGCACAGCTTGTTCACATCAAGGTATGCCTTTTATGTTACATTATAGTGTTGTTTTAGGTTATTATTGCCTAACACTGCTTATTTTAGACTTACTGAATATATTTTTGGTTTTTAGCTTGTCTTCGGGAATGCTGAAGATGTGTTAGTTATTCTGGTACCTTTCTCCGGTGTTTAATGAATTTTCTTATTGTGATTTTGTGAAAAAACATTGTTATTTTGGCTTCTAGTACTGAACCAGTTGTATATCATTCCACAATTTCTTTTTTAATCTTATATTTCTGAAATTGCAGTTAAAATGGCTCATAATTAAATCTACTTCTAGAACTATTGGGTTTAGTGATTGATAAACGACAAAATGCTATCTGATCATAATCATGTACGTAGTTGTAAAATCCACCAGTAGCTAGCTGCATTTTGTGGTTTATCTGATATTTTCGCCACTTCATTGCATAATTGATGGTTTTGTATATAGGCTGTTTATTCACTAATGTATCTTTCTTCACTCAGGTTTCTGTTGCTTTGACCTGGAATTTGATGCAGTCTCTCTGCCAGGAATAATTTTCATCCAGGTGATAAACAAAGAATCAAAACTCAGCCTCTTAATTAGTTAACATCCTCTGATGTTTCTCTGAACCTTTGTTGGTCAATAGCAAATTACAGTAGATAGGTACTATTGAGCAATGGTCCCGTCTTTGGTTGTCAAATAATGTCCTGAGATTTCCTGGTTGTCAAACACTTGACAGATGAGAACTCCAGACTGTGCTCCTTGTGGCACTGGACTGCTAGTTGAGATACGGATGTTATTCCTAACATTAAAATCTTCATTTGGAAATGTTTTCATGACATTCTCCCTGTTTGTGAGAAATTTGGTAGGATTCTTTCTTCCTTTTCTAACTCTACTGTCTTTTCTTGCATTCTACAGCTCAGTTGCATACTTGCATATGTTACTTTTGGTTGTTAGATTGATTGACCATCTAATTGTGCAGTACCTAGTTTATGTCTTTTTGTTTTGTGAAAAACGTTATAAATAATTTTGATTTGGCATCTTTCAAGGAGATGTTGACAGTGCAGTTGATCAATTATGTCAGTTGATTTGCTGGGGATTAGTCTGCGTTTTGTAGTAGAGGAGTAAAGTCATGAGCACTGGCACATCTGTGTTTTTACATTTAACCGGTTACCTGCTAAACCATTGATGAAAATGAACAGGAAATTTTAATTTTGTGTAAGTTTTCACTTCAAGATCAGTGGTATCGTAAACTATTACATTTCATTTTTATGTTTAGGCATATAAGAGAGATTTGTAAGAATTTGATTTTTATTGCATTTCATTTTTACATTTAATGGTAAATACCGAAACTGAAACCGAAAAAATCGAAACCTAGACGGTTAAAACTGAACTGAACCAAAAAGTTTAATGGTGACACTCGGTTTTTAAAACCGAAAAACCGAGACTCTCGATTTTGATAATGGTTAGGGCAAAAACCAAACCGAACCATGTGCAGCCCTAGTCAAAGTTTAAGGGACGATGAGATGCCAGGAGATCACATAGACAATCAATTGGACTTTGGAAAAAATACAGACGAGGTAGATGTTGATCAGGATTTATACCAGCCTGATAGAGAATTTTTTGTTAATGGACAGTAAGCTCAAAATTCTGGACTTCTATTTAATCTTTTAAGAAACCTTCGAATTAAGATTACAGTACTATATATGTAAAACGTTCTACAGAAATCAAATAGAAAAAGAACCCTAAAACTTATAATTAAAAGTTGAAATTAATTCAAAAACATAAAATCAAACTAAATGAAGAAAGAGATGGTTTATACCTGAAACTCTGCAGCACGTCAGTGATTTTCCGGCAGTTCTTCACTGTTTCTTTTACTTGGAACAAAAACCACCATCTTCCTCTTCCTGTTTCATCTCCTCTGCAACCCCTATCTGCTTCAAACCATGGCAGCAATCAATAACAAACACTCGAAACCCATTTTCTACACATACCCATCTTCAATTTCTCTGCACCTTCCTCAATACTCAAACCCATAACACCATCCAGCCATCTCTTCTCATTTACGGAAGATTCCACCAGACCCGTCATCTCAACAGAGACCACAGCCACCAGCGAACACCACCTCCTTCTCTGTTTTGTTTCAAGCATCAACTCACATCCAAAAACTCAACCACCAGTTTCACTGTCTTCTTTACATCTTCACTTTCTCAAATTCGAACCCATTTCTTATATGTTGTTTTCCAACCTAAACCAAGCAGCCATCTCACCTGAGTTTGTCGTTACCCAAATCTCTGCCGGCGTCAATTTGGTGGAGGAGTGACCATTGACCAGAAGAGACCTATTCGCTTCAGACTGAAATGGAAAACCAATCGATTGAATTCCCCTATTTACTCAGACCCATCTTCCAAACGCCACACGCGTGTTTTATGTGAAAAGGACATGTACAACCACATCCATTGATATACATCATCCATAGACAGATGTCATGGAGTTTTTGAAAAATCCAAACATCTCAAAGATAGATATAAAGGTAGAAATTTATCGAACAAACCGCACTCCTTTGTATATGTCAGGAGTCCATTGATGAGAAGGGGCTAGGCAAAGCTTGAACCCAATTCTTACAGTGATGATTATAAGCGCAATTGAAATTCCTGGAGAGTTATATATTTGTGTATTGATAAGACCATTCACTATTTTTTGAAGCTCGATCTCTCCCCCGGATGAATCATATAGCCAAGAGAACCCATGAACCAGAACAGAAGAGCTTGCCCCACCCATGAGTAAATATTTTGTAGTAACATCATTAGACCGTACATCTCTCTTGGTATAACCTGACTACTTTTTATCCTTCCTCAAAACCCATCTCAACCGCTCTTTATCTTTTTTAGTGCTAAACTAATACGCGATAATTGAAAAAAACCGAGGAAAGTGTGCGGAGGTAGATTCTTCCCGAACAATCAAATCATCTAAACATTTAGCTTTATATAAACAACCACACCCGTGCATTTATCTAGACAATGCCTCATATCATCATTTGTTTGGTTTTTATCAATTTTAACTCGTGTTGTTAATTTGTAATTTGTTGTTACTGCATGAAGTTTTTTATTAAAAATGATCAACCACCTCTTCCCAGTACAATATTATTTGTATCATCACAGTAGGAAATTACACGGTGATCATCACTGACCACCATCGCAACTAACACTACAACTAACTCTACTGTTTCTACCAATTTAGCTGATTTTTTGGCCAAGTCTGCTGCAAGCAATTCTTTAATAGGAGAATGGATTGCTACACCACCTCCACATGCATGTGTAACCCCATAAGGGAGAGGACCTTATGGGGACTGGGGAGAGCCTCCCCACTATGTTATATCACGTAAGCTAAATCAACAATATTCTTACTATGAGGCGGTACACTTCCAACCCCACAAGGGAGAGGACCTTACGGGGACTTGGGAGAGCCTACCCTCACTATATTATATCATGTAAGATAAATCAAAAATATTCTAAGAGGTGGTACACTTCCAAGACATGTGTTCCATAGTCTCAAATGCCTTTATACCAAATGTTTAATAAAAACTTGTATTGCGGGATTGAATTTGTACCTGTTGGCATTAAGCCTAATCATGATTCTTATGCAGTATCTATAACTTAGGAGTTACAACTGAGTTATCCAAAAACTTGTATTTGATGGCTTAAGTTCCTGATATAAAACATTGGTGAAATCCAAGCATTATGACGAATCAGTGACCCAGTCTTTTGGTAAGACTCAATGATTGGTAGTACCTTTAAGTGATTGTTTCATCAAGACCACTGAACTCTTAATGTCGATGGGATCCAAAAACTTAAACCTACCAACAGTCCGCTACTTGATTGCTGATTATTGGCATTGAGTAATACAATATGTGAACGGTATAAGTTATGATAATGTTAGAGTACTATGTTCCCACACATGTGACAGTCTTGTGTGTAATCACATGTGTGTTTAGCATGCCTGACATAGGGTGTAGGATATTGGTTATGGTTTATGTTAGCTTTGTTTTTTGGTTCATGTTAGTCAATTCTGTTTTGCTTTATAAGCAACAACAATGTCACTGTTTAAATGTAATCAAGATCTTCAATAAACACAAGCTTTCATTTGTTTTACAAATTCTTTTACAATTCTTTCATGGTATCAGAGCCACCTTCTCTAAAGAGTAGATCCTGATTTGTTCTTGATTTTCTTAACCATTAACAATGGAGAACATTACAACAGAAACATCTGTAAACTCACAGTCTACAACAAATGCATCCAACTCTTATCAACAACACCAAATCCAACTACCCTTTCAAAACATCTGTAACTTTGTTTCCATAAAATTAGATTCAAACAATTATCTTCTTTGGAAGCATCAGTTTGAGTCCATTCTCATGAGTACAAACTTGTTAATATTTGTGGATGGATCTTATCCTGCTCCTCCACAAATGATTATGGTGAATGGAGTTTCAACATCAAATAGTGAGTATCTTTTCTGGACTGCTATGGATAGATTTGTGATGTCTTGTTTAAATGCAACATTCACACAATCAATTTCAGCTGGAGTTCTTGGATTGTCTACTTCAAAAGAATATTGGGATTATCTGAAGACAGAATTCAATCTGCAATTCTTTGCAAGAAAATCTATGCTTAGAGGACAAATTCAATCAATTAAGCAAGGTAATTTCACAATTCTTGAATATTTGTCTCATATCAAAACAACAACAGATAATCTTGCAGCAATAAATGAGAAAATGTCAGATGAGGACATTGTTATGTACACTATGAATGGATTAAACAAGAATTTCAACCAATTTGTAGTTTCTTCTCACAATAGAGAAAATCAGTATACTTTTGCTGAATTAAGAGCAAGATTAATTCAACATGAGCGGTGGCTTAAAGCACAAGAGCAAGATTTAGAAATTCAGCAAGACTACAATAGCACAGCTTTTTATTCAAAGAAAACACCACAGTTCAGTAAGAATGTTCAAAACTTATCAAGAAATTCTGAATCCAGGTTCAATAACTCAAGAAATAGATCATACACAAATTTTTCAGAAGTTGAATGTCAAATATGTAGAAAATTTGGACATTATGCAAGCAGATGCACTTGGAGATACATACCACCTGCAACAAATGGAAAAACTAATCAACACAATCCAAAGCCCAGGCAGCATAATGCATCTTATACTTGTTCTGATGTTGAGATTAACCCTACAGATCTTGTGGTTAGTACACAATGGATACCTGACTCAGGTGCAACATCTCATATTACAAGCAATTCATCATTGTTACATGCTTGCAAGGACTATTCAGGAGACAACAAGGTTATGATTGGAAATGGAAAGCAATTGCAAATTGCAGGCATTGGAGAAGCAACATTGGTTCTTGAGAATTCAGAGTTTCTGTTAAAAGATGTTATGTTAGTACCTCAACTTACACAAAATCTCATTTGTGTTTCCCAGTTTTGTGTTGATAACAATGTGTCTTTTAACATGTTACCCTGGGGATACAACATCAAGAATCTGGAGACAAATGAAATTATAGCAGAAGGAGTTGTGCACAATAATTTATATCCACTGCAGGCATCTCCCTCTCCTAATGTGGCTTTTACATCAATTTTAGCTTCTTCATCTATTTGGCACCAAAGGTTAGGCCATCCTTCAAAAATTAGCAGTTATTCCTACCATTAAATTGTCTGACACAAATAGTGCAAGTTTCTGTCACAATTGTCAGTTAGGAAAGCATGTCAGATTACCTTTCTTTTCATCAAAAAGAATTACTAAACAGCCTTTAGCTCTCATACATTGTGATATATGGGGTCCTGCACCAGTAACTTCTTTAGGAGGATATAGATACTTCATTTTGTTCATAGACGATTTTAGTAGGTATTATTGGATTTATCCTCTTACAACAAGGGATGAGGCACTTTCTTCTTTTAAACATTTTAAGCTTCACAATGAAAAGTTTCTGTCAACCTCAATTCTATCTTTTCAATGTGATGGAGCTTATGAGCTTGTCAAGGGAACTTTCAGAAATTATCTTGATCAGTGTGGCATTCATCTAAGAGTATCATGTCCAAAAAAACCACAACAAAATGGTGTTGCATAAAGAAAAATCAGACACATTACAGAAATGGGTAACACAATGTCTTTTCAAGCTTTTGTTCCTAAATATTTCTGGTATGACAGTTATCCGACAGTAACATTTCTTATAAAATAGACTGCCTTCTAAAGTACTTTCATTCAAAATTTCATTCACACTTCTTTACAATGATCTTCCTGATTATAGTCTTTTTAGAGTTTTTGGGTGCAGTTGTTATCCAAATATGGCTTCATTCAGAAAGGATAAACTGAGTCCAAAATCTGTCAGGTGCACTTTTATTGGATATAGCTCTATGTACAGAGGTTATAGATGCTATGATAACGCAACTAGGAAGATTTTGTTTCCAGACATGTCACATTTGATGAAACTACTTATCCTTTTGAAGTTGGTTCATGTTCTGACACTCATCTTAGTGATGATGCACCTGTGACTTTGCAAATAGGCCAGTGTTCCAGTTCTATTTCTGAGGTTCCAGATTTGCCTGCCAATACTCCTACAGCTACTATTGAGAGTATTCCTCCTGAGTCTCCTGTACCAGAAATGGTTATCACTGATCCTGAGGTGCAACCATTACAAGTTATTCATACAAGATCCAAAAGTGGAATTTCCAAACAAAAAGCACTGCCTTCAGATTTTGTTGCTCATTATGCTACAGGGCATCATATCTCTTCTACATTTCTTTCTGTCTTACAAAGTCCTGCAGCTCCTAAATCTTTCAAAGAGGCTTTTAAATCAGAGGTTTGGTTGAAATCCATGGATGCAGAATATGAGGCACTAATGGAAAATGGCACTTGGATTTTGGTCCCAAGAACTGCAGATATGAACATACTTGGTTGTAAATGGGTTTATAGAGTTAAACTGAATTCAGATGGCACAGTAAACAGATATAAGTCCAGACTTGTTGCAAAGGGTTATTTGCAGGTGGATGGTATTGACTATGAAGAGACTTTTAGTCCTGTGGTGAAAGCAACTACCATCAGATGTGTACTCACTTTGGCATTAAGTAAGAAATGGGTTGTGACACAGTTAGATGTGTCCAATGCTTTTTTACATGGATACTTAGAGGAAGATGTGTACATGGAACAACCTCAAGGTTATATTTCTGCAGAATATCCAACACATGTGTGTCACTTAAAGAAATCATTGTATGGGCTCAAGCAGGCACCTAGAGCCTGGTACACTAGATTTAGTTCTTTTCTGTTGGATCATGGATTTATAATGTCTACATGTGACAACTCATTGTTCATATTTCATACTGCAAATGAAATGATGCTATTGCTTCTCTACATTGATGACATAATTTTTACTGGTTCTTCTGGAGACTCACTTAAACAGTTCATTTTACTATTAGGGTCTGAGTTTAAGATGAAAGATTTGGGTCCTTTGCATTATTTCTTGGGTATTGAGTGTTTGCAGTCCAAGACCACAGACACTTTTCTTCTGCACAGCAGAAATACACTTATGAACTACTTAACAAGGCAAGCATGCTTGATTTTAAGTCTACTTCCACTCCCGTTGCATCTGGACCAAGGTTATCTGCTTATTCTGGCACCTCAATAGTTTCACCAACATACTACAGAAGTCTTGTGGGAGGTTTGCAATATCTAATAATGACAAGACCAGACATAATTTTTGCTGTCAACTATGTGTCTCAGTTTATGCAATCACCCACTGATTTGCATTTCTTGTTGGTGAAAAGAATACTGAGATATCTAAAGGGAACAATTGGGTCTGGCATAACACTGTCTGCTGGTGATATGGGGAGGATCACTGCCTACTCTGATTCTGACTGGGCAGGCTGTCCAGATACAAGAAGATCCACTAGTGGATATGCTGTTTTTATTGGCACTTCTCTGGTGTCCTGGTCTTCAAAGAAGCAGCCAACAATCTCTAGAAGCTCAGCTGAAGCAGGGTACAAGTCACTTGCTGTAACAGCTTCAGAATTGCTGTGGATTACTTATCTCTCAGAGAGATTCATTTTCCAGTTACATCTCCAGTCACATTGTACTGTAATAATCAGAGTGCATCTAGCCTGGCTTCTAATCCAGAGTTTCATGCTAGAACAAAGCATATTGAAGTAGATTATCATTTCCTAAGAGAACTGGTAGCTCAACAATTTTTGAAGATTCTTTTTGTACCATCTAAAATGCAGCTTGCAGACTTGTTTACTAAAGGTCTGTGTACATCCATTTTCTGTTTACTCTCTGGCAAGCTTATGTACCTTACAGGAACTAAGCTTGTGGGGGGGTGTTAGAGTACTATGTTCCCACACATGTGACAGTCTTGTGTGTAATCACATGTGTGTTTAGCATGCTTGACATAGGGTGTAGGATATTGGTTATGGTTTATGTTAGCTTTGTTTTTTGGTTCATGTTAGTCAATTCTGTTTTGCTTTATAAGCAACAACAATGTCACTGTTTAAATGTAATCAAGATCTTCAATAAACACAAGCTTTCATTTGTTTTACAAATTCTTTTACAATTCTTTCAGATAAAATAATCCTTTGGCCATGCTAGTCTTAAAAAAATACATGATGTGATTAATCAGGTTTGAATCCAAGGGAATAAAGATGGTGCTAGCTAATTGATTTCATCCAGATGAAAAGATGAAGCGCTAAGTAACCCTAGTCATGACAGTTACCTTTTGATGGGCGTAACAGATGGAAATGGAGGAAAACTGCTAAGAATTTGAAACGGCTGGGACTTGAAGAACATGTTGTGTAGGATTTATCTCCTCCATCTTTTAGTATTTTGGATGTTATGTGAGCCGTTGATCTCTTAAAGAGACCTTTTCAAGGTCGTAGGATTAATGTTTTAATCCTAATCGCTCTTTATCAGCACCTAAAAACGGATTATAAAATCCTGACCACTCTTTATACACCCTAATAACCAATCTCAACCCCTATTTATCCTTCTCCCCTATTTATCCTTCTCCAAACAATCAAATCATATAAACCATTAATGAGATCTATATATCTTACACAAGATAAAATCTCAACCACCACCTTCTAACCCAATTTGGTTTTATTAAAAATATATCGGGACTGCTATTTATCCTAAAACTAAAAACAGATCCAATAATTCTGACCACTCTTTGTCCCACCTTAATTTTCTAAGATAAAATCCAGACCACTCTTTATCCCCCTTAACTTGCCAAGATAAAATCCCAGCCATCACTTATAACTGTATTGTGTTTTATATTCTTGATTTGTAGAGACTAATCTCATTGATTTGTAGAGTTTTTTCACATAATATTGTAGAGACGAAAAAAATAAATCAAATAGTAAAAAGATTTTGATTACCAAAAAAAAAGTTAAAATTCATTAATTTTTTAAATTCTTATTAATTAATATGATAGTAACTTTATTTTAATGAAAAGTCCAATGGTGATAATTTTTTGTATGTTTTAAGACGATACAAAAATATGTCATATTTTTTTCTTTGTTATGCCATTTTCTTTAATAATTTTACATATTTTTCATTTACACATTCTTTAAAGAAATAGACAATTTTTAAATAGAGAAGTCTTTCAAAATATCACATATTTTGGAGAGACTTCTGTCAAGCCTATTTCAATTAAAAAGTCTATCAAAAATTCATATCCATGATTTTAAGGTTTACGTCCAATAACAGAGAATTTCATTGATTTTCAAAAACTCTTTATCCAATAACATATATTTTCAGAAATTTGGAAAGAGTCTAACAGGGAGGTAGTCAAAAGGGAATTCAAAGGATTTCTAAAGAGTTCTCAAATCTATTTTTAGTCAATAGAGATTCTAAGAGAGTCACATAATCTCCCTTGTTAGTGGATAAAAACTTTTTAAAAGTCTTTTCAATTCTGTAAAACTCTATGTTATTGAATTGTGATTTTGTAAGAGTTACTCAAACATCCTTGTTATTAGATTTATTTTTATAAGTCATGGATTTGTAGATTTTAGAGATTTTGGAGGACTTTTATAAGAAAATAAGCATGACGAAAATCTTTCCTAAATAGGTGAGATTTTTGGAGACTTTGAAATTGAACCTTCAATTGGGGAATACCCCTACAAATTTGGGGATATCTAATAAAATAAAATAGAAACATTTTAAGTAAAATTAATATCCCTTGTTCATATATTTTATGTAATGGCTAAACTACCCTTATACTTTTAATTTATTTTAATTTTAATTTTTTATCTTTAATTAATTCATTTTTTATTTTTTATTCATTTTATTTTTTTATTTTTTTAATTTTTCTAATTTTAATTTTTTTGAATATTTCTTTTTAAACTTCTTTTTTTTCCCTAAAAAACTCAAAGTCGACATGGTAAAATGAAGAATAACATGCCGATTCTAGACATTCGGAACTGAAACAGATGAACACCATGACGATTGTTGTTGACTACCTTTTTCAGTCGGCATGATTGGAAATTTTTCATAATGCCGATTGTTGTAGTTTTTATTCCAGAAACTAAGATTTATGCATCAGCATTGTTTATGTATATTGTGCCCGCCGTCAATAAAAGTTGGCATGGTGTTCATCGGTTTCAATACCGATTGTCTAGAAACGACATGGTATTTTTACCATGCCGATTTTGATTTTTTATAAAAAAAAACTAGTTTAAGAAAAAAAAATTAAAAAATTAAAAATTAAAAATTAAAAAATTAAAAAAATGGAATATGAAAGGGATAACTTAGTCATTTTATAGTTTTGGGACACCCCTTATCAGTTTTGTTAGGTTGGTATAATCCTAAGTACCCCAAATTTGTAGTTGTATTCCCCAATTAAAGTTCTTGAAATTTGGGTTATTTTCTCACAAACATCAAATTCACATACAAATCTTTTTTTTTTATATTTATTTTACAATGGTCTAGCATCCAGACTCTATCTGTTTTACATTCATTGTACTCACATTTTCTTTCATTTGCATTGCATGATAGTACTCCGTCATTGCCAAGAAAAGAAAATATTAATAGAAAAAAAACGAAGAAAAATAAGAAAAGAAAACACAGATAGTGTGATACATATACTGATTTTTTTTGACAATCGACACATATTTTACGATTTATTCATTAAACTTTTGTTAACATTATAACTTGCATAATAAAAAAGTTGGTAGATATTTTAAATTTTTTAAAGATATTATACATTTTTCTGTCTTTACAAATCACAACAACTCTCTAAAAAAAGCACTAAATTTGTATCTATAAGTCACAAAGACTCTCTGTAATACTCTCATAAAATCACTAAAAATCTTCAGATTTCCAGAGAATCTCCAGGAGTCGTTCAAATAAAAAATCTATAAAAGCCTATAGAATTCTCATTTGACTACCTCCCTGTAGATCCACTAAACAGAGATTTCATCTCTCTCCAAAAATCTCCAAGAATCCCAATTGACTACCCCATGTAAGACTCACTCCTACACATACAACACACAACACATAAGGGATATGCTAGATGTACTAACACAAAAAATAACAGGTAAATAGTCAAATGAGAATTCTATAGATTTTTATAGATTTTTTATTTAAGTGAATTACGGAGATTCTCTGAAAATCTAGAGCTTTCTAATGATTCTATGAGAGTATATTAGAGAGTCTTTGTGACTTATAGATACAAACCTAGTTGATTTCTAGAGAGTTTTTATTATTTATAGAGAATGAATAATCTTTAATGAAAAATTAAAAACATCTACCAACTTTTATACTATGCACATTACAATGTTAACCAAAGAACCATGAATATAAAATATGTGTCCATTGTCAGAATAAATCTCATTGTTGATTGTTGTCATATGCCAAAGTTTTGATTCTCTTTATTCCATTTCTCCCACCACTAAACAGAACTTTCCATAGGACCAGACAGTTCACTTAAGCATGTATATATATACAATCTTTTTAAGTTTATGCATCACACCATCTGTGTGTTTTTTTTCTTTATTTTTTCTCGTTTTTTTTATATTAATATTTTCTTCTTGTGGTCATGAAATAACAAAGACAAAGTATTATATATTAATCATACTGTATATTCTATGACACAAATAAAAGAGAATGAATAATATACAACGAGTATAATATTATGGTTGGTGCTCGGTTGATTTAGCCTTTTGCTAGTAAGGATAAACAAATAGAGTCTAGCTGCTAGACCATTATTCCACATGGATATGCACATGATAGAGCACAAAAAATTAGTAGGTAAGCTAAATACTCTAGAGGGACCAGCAAGATTTCACCAATTGCATACAACCACAAGAGGAAGTCTGTTTTATGTTTTATAATGGTTTTTCATGTATATTCTAAACATTGTAAGATTATTGCATAAAGGCACACAAGTTATATACATCACCAAACATGAAATCATTTAGCATATAAGTAAGACTTTAATACTTACACTTTATCCACAGTAGCTGGACTTGTAAGTTAAGGAAAACAATTCAAGGTACTCATCAACATGAAAACGTCATCAGACCATTTACTTATGTGAGAGGATGTGTTATATAACGAATCAAAGGAATAAATGATGCCATATAGAAAAAAAAGGAATACAAGAGTGGGATTTTCACTTCCTCATTTCAAA
Organism: Papaver californicum; assembly: GCA_023531435.1. Lineage (NCBI taxonomy): Eukaryota > Viridiplantae > Streptophyta > Magnoliopsida > Ranunculales > Papaveraceae > Papaver > Papaver californicum. The sequence goes on from JAJJMC010020432.1 coordinate 446,589, forward strand.
AAATCAAACATAACTAACTTAACTAAATCCCATGGTTTTAAACATAAAAATACCTACTCAAACCAAACAACTGTAGATATATTACTCCCATAACAGTTCAAGTAGAGTCTAATACACATGGAAGCATAATAAATTCATTGTAAGGTAGGATACATATAAACTACCTGAAAAAGAAAATAATGACAATTAGTTGGTCTATTTGTCCCTGCCATAAACACACACACAGAAAACTGCGAAAGAAAAAGTTGAATCCATTAGGATTGGAACTGAAAGTGATATTTTACTAAAAAAAAGAAAGCTTTAGCTGGAAATTATTCATGAAATGAATGAGTATCCATATACCCACTTTTAGGTTTTTGTCAACACTCTAACTTCCAAGAAGAAAGAATAAATGCCCAACACTACCAACAATAATCTTTTCATTTATTTTTAAAGTATAAGAAACACTCCTATCATCCTGTAGTAAAAGGGAAAGGAATAATTTGTTGTCAAACTTGATATAAAACTTTACCAATTCTAGCTCTTATCACCAACACGACAACGCTGCATAAACCTGAAATGAACATGTTTACCTCCAATTGAGTCTCTAACATATATGGTCCTTCTCATCAACTCGCCATGAACCCATACAAAATACTTCACCAAAATATCACATCAATTTATTAGATGTTATTCCCTAACCAGATTTTGGCAAACCCAAACTAATTACCTTAATTATTAGTCTTTGCACCTGCAATTTTGAGAACTTTATCACTTATCACTTACAACTCTGCGCTTCACAAAAGAGTTTTTTTGCTAGATATATACTTACAAAGGAAGAAGTCATGGGCACTTGATAATAAGCCATACTCTCTTCCATCTCATTTCCTACACACAAACAACAACAATTTAACAAATAAAAAATAAACTAGTCAGGATTTAGAACTCAAAGCAAAACTGAGTTCAAATTACAAATAAAATTTAAACTACAAGCCGATACTCAAGTTCAAATTAGGAACCAAACCCCCACATTAATTAGCTAAAGCATGACTGAAAAAATCACTTATTACCTCATCAAATTCCCTAGTTCATCTTCTAACCCTCTTTCAAACAACCTCATTAAGAATCCAACCTTTATCTGAAACATATATCGAGTTCATCAAAATCAAATTAACCAAATCTAAGAGAAATTATCATAATAATTTTGTCAAACAGGTTACAAGCAATTGTAAATAGAGATGGGATGTCAGAAAACTAACTTGAGATCCAAATACCAAAACAAAACACCAAACCGAATAAAAGTTATACCTGATGAAAATCTTCAAGAGATGCAACTGAAGCTGTTGAATGTTCTTCTAATGTACCTAATGAAGTTTGTAGATTCAAACCCAATAATAGTTTAAACCGTATGAACATACAAAAAGAACAAGATATAAATACTGAAAGAAAGAAAAATTAAATTATAAACCCTAATTGTACCTGATGAAGTTTACAGAATCAAAGCCAAACTGTAATAACACGAGAAATTGAGACGATCTTAAAGAAATATGAACTTAGGTTATAATGGTTGAGTTCAACTTTGTCTCTCTGGTTCATTGTGGTGTTTAGGTTTAGGTTTTAGTTTATCTCTCTGGATTTGCAAGTGGAGGCGGAGGGATATAAGGATGTAGAAGGTTCTGATATGTAGAAGATGTAGGAGGTGGAGTTTATCTTTTGATATGGTTCACAGTGGTGTTTAGAGGAGATACATGAGGTTTTGGTCTCAGATTTTTATAAATGGGAGAGATATGATTTTTGGTTTCTGGTTTTGGTCTCTAATTATATATGCTCGATAATAACAAAGTCTCTTCTTCACAATCCATCAATCCATCTCAATCTTTATCAATGGCTCAAATCTCAAGTATCTCCAGCTGTTCATCTAACCACAAATATGTCATTGATCATCGGTCTTGGAATTGGTAGCAGAATGAAGGTTAAAATGGTAAATATTTCGCCACCGTTTTTATGGTCCATGATTTTTTTCGTGTTTTTTCTTAATCCGCGACCTTCTTGACCGTCAATGTGGGTCGTTTTTGTAGGTGGTAAAAACATCATTTTCCACTAGTGAATAAGTTTTATTTATTATTTTGTTCAATGTTTATACAGATTTACCATGGATATATAACGGTGCGCATAAGGTATTTCTATAACTCACTTATACAAGTTATATTATTGGCAATTGATCTTACAATATTAAAATATTGAAGTTGGAATGATATACCCATACAACTTTGAAGATTGTAGATTTGTTGTTAACCAATTTTTGTAAAGATATCCAAAAGGAGTTTCTGGTGCATTGTGAGTATTTTTTTCCTTCTTGATTGCATACTTGCAGTTTCATAGTTGGTATACTGTCATGATATGAGTCTTTTGAAAATGGATATATTTCTCTCATTGTTTACCTGTCTTGAACCTCCTTATGTAATTATCATTGCTTAGATTTTTGTTATTGTTTGAAATATTATATTTATATTTATAATTTCATCATTTATTAGGTCTGTCAATGGATAACTGAATATCCGACATATGTCCGAGTTCGTACTGAAAATTTAGGATATTATCCGAAGTTTCGAATATCGGATACATACACGAATACAGATACTGCGATCTTATCGGATACGGGTACATGGATTCTACTATCAAATAAGATAATTATCTGATATCCGATAACATAAATATGTATACAAAAATACTACTCCCTCCGTTTCAGGAAAAGAGTTACTATCACTTTTTCATTTTACCTAAATTTCTTACATGTGTTGATGATTTTGTTCAGAAAGAAATGAAGGAATGGAAAACTCATTCAAATTAATTTGGTGCTACAATTTTGGAATCACATGAAGAAGAAGTTATTAAACACATACAACCAAATTAGATATTTTTTTCTTTCTTATATAGATTTCAGATAATTACCAGATTCTCCAATATCCGTTAATCTTAACGAATTCAGAAATAAATTTCTATTGTCGTCGGATAATACGGATGTACGGTAAAAATTAACGGATTCAGATAGGGGACAACCATTAGAGCAAGTCTTATGGTGGAATCCAAGCTATTCCAAGCTTGGAAAAAATGTGGAATTCAAGTCTTATATCTTCCAGATAGGTTCATTTCACGTTTTTTCCAAGGTATCTTCCAAAATTTCACGGAAAAGAGTTTGAATTCCAACAGAAAGTGGGAATCCGAATTGTGTTTAGTGCAATTCGAAATCGCGTAAAAGTTATCAGAAAATACCATTTGGAATTGCGTTTCACGGCATTCGAAATTACATTTTCAAAACGTAATTCCAAATAGCGTTTTACACTATTCCAAAAAATACGAAAAGTAATTAATTTATCCTTAAAATATTCTTTATAAAAGGAATTTGTTAAGATATTTTAGGAAAAATAGATAATCATGGTAAATAATATTTAATTACCAAATTAAGCACGTTTTTATAAATATAAAAATTCTTGATTTTCTAAATAATCTGACCAAAATCTTTAATTACTAAATAAACACGTTTTAATAAATATAAATTCTTTTGTTTCCTAAACAAACCAATGTTCTGAAACCGGTCCGGTTATCGACCCGGTAAAGTTACTGGGTCATTAGTTCAACCAGTAGTTTAATCCGGATTCACTAGGTCAAATACAACTTAACTTATTTAAGGGACCTAAGTGACACAAATAAACTTTACCACAATTATACAAACTCTTTATTGTTTATACCTCATTATTGAGAAACCTAACCGTGCCTCCACGACCTTTGTTTTCATCTCCCCCATATTTTTCTCTCTCTTCCTCCTTCACTTTCTTTCTCTCTTCCTCCTTTGTATATATAAACCGCAGACAATATTATTAATTTGATTTTTTTGCGTTATCTTCACTTATAATCACAAGTGACAGATCATCGTGACTCATACTTGTTTTGAGTATAAATCTGTTCTTTATGCATCATAATAGAAACATCACAATAACACCTCATTCAACACAACATTAATCAGAGCATCATCAACTTGGATACGAATCTGCTCTTATGTTCTTATTTTTTGCTTGATTTTGTAATTAATCTCCCGTAAAGTTCATCTAATATTAGTAACAATTATTACTTTCATCAAAGAAAGAAGAAAAAAAATTACTTTTTTGAAAGATTATCTTTACCCTTTTCTCCATCAAGAACTTTTTTTAAAGTTTTTTGATGGAAAAACACCGATGAACTGGGTAAAAACCGACTGGTTCGCCGGTTGTACCGCCCGGTTCGACTGGTTCTCTGAATTTTTTAACATGTTAGTGGATCAAATGTGAACCGACCCTTTTTTTCTACTGGTTCACTGGTTTACCGGTTGAACCGACTGGTCCGATCCGATTCTTAAAACATTGAAATAAACTGACCAAAATCTTTAATTACCAAACTAAACATGTTTTAAACTTTTAATAAATATAAAAATTCATAGTTTTCTAAATAATCTTACCAAAATCTTTAACTACCAAATTAAATACTCTTTAATAAATATACATAAATATTTTATGGATCAATAAACTTATGACAACTGACGATAAATTGACTAGTCAAATGTAATTCAGAATTACGTTTCATCCGTTGACAAGTCAAACGTAGTTTGAATTTGTGTTTTTATGGATTTCACCATAAAACTTGACCTTCGATGACCTCTTCTAAATATTAAAGTGTTATGGAACTTGGAATTCTTCCACCATAAAATTTACTCTTATAATTTCCGTTGACAACACTATTATTTACAAAGTTCTAAATGTCTCATGTTTTAATAAGATGATGAACATTAGAAAATCGTCCCCTCCGGGTATTTTCTATATCCTGCCTCCCTATATTTTTGGATAACGGATAGAATATGGGTTCTTTGTTTGTTTTTAAACGTGGAGGAGATGGGATTTAAGATCCCACCCATACCGACCCATTGTCATCCCTAATTATAGGTTTGCGCGATTTAATATGCTTCTATGTTAGAAACAAATCCCATAAATAACAAATCCCATAATTCATGGTAGCCTACCAGTAAGTCAGTGCCATACAACTTAAATTGAAACACAAATTTTCTGCAAACAACATCCAAATTTTATTCTCAAGAATCACTCGGTGCAGAAGAAGAAGAAGCTAGAAAGATGAGTCTCAAAGTCTATGTTGATCGAATGTCTCAACCTTCTCGAGCTGTTCTCATTTTCTGCAAGTAAATCCTTACTCTCTTAAAGCTCTGTTCTGGAGTGAATGTCTAGTTTTTCTGCTGGAAATTTATGTGCTCCATTGGTCATTTTCTTTATGGTCATTGGGATTGAATTTGAGGAAATCAAGGTAGATTTAGTCAAAAAAGAACATCGATTGCCTGAATTCAAAGGTGGGTCAATTATGCTCTCTCTTCATTTTGCTTATTCGATCAAAAATATCATTTAAAAAAGTTGTACTAGAAAAACAGAATTTGCCCTGTTCTTGTTCCCATCAGTTGTGTCCTACATCATCCCATGTTAGACCAAATGATGATTTTTACTCAACTCTGTTAGTCAACTCTCATATTCAACATTAAAAACTATCTACCTCACATATTCAACATTAAAAACTATCGTCACGATTTGTTTATTTGGATCTAATTTACGATTTGAATCTAACATGGTTTGAATCCGATGTTAGATTATTATTTTATTTTTATTTTTTATATATGATATAGAAAACTATTTAAGTTAGATATCAATTTATACCTGATTTGTTAGATACATATTTAATTAGAATAACATTTTTTTTATAACTTTATTATTATATTATATATATATATTTATATAATTTAGTATTATATTATCTTTGAACTATATATAATGAGTCAGATCAGATAAATCAGATCTAGACGAATCGGTTTTTCAGAAAAACAAACAGACCTGTATGACTTGTTTTATGTTCTTTTGACCGACGCTTCTTGTGATACATGATTGTAGTAATAAATCCTTTTGGCCAAGTTCCAAGTATAGCTGATGGAGATTTCAAGCTTTTCGAAGGTACTACGATTTTCAATGAAATTTATGTCTCACAAATCTGTGCCTGGTGCACAGAATATCACTATTTGATTGGTGTTTTACTTTCTCAAAACTAGAAATCATTGTATCCCAGTTGGGATTTAGTACAATATGTACTGATGCATGGTGCAGAACAGCAGTAGTTTTTTTGCTTCTGCTCTAATATATGTCTCTTAACCATTCTTTTTCATTTGTTCAAGTTATACCTGAATGTTTCGTCTTTCGTATTTTACAGTCATGCAATTATAAGCTACCTTGCTTGTGCATCCCCGAGTGTTGCTGATCATTGGTAAGTTGAAATTGCATCTTCATCATGCATCTTAATCCTTGTACTCAGTTTCTATCTGTATATTGCCAACTAACGCTATTTTTGATATTTTGTCGTGTCATCTTATTGATTTCTAAGGTATCCAAGTGATCTACAGAAGAGAGCTAAGATAAACTCAGTCTTGGATTGGCATCACTCCAATTTACGCCGTGGTGGAGGTATATAAGCGCCTCGTTTTCTTGTCTATTGTTCAATTTTGTGAAGGCCTTGTCGAAGCTGCTGCCGAAGCTGAGAAAGTTTTGACCTCATCGTTATCTAAAATCGAGTCAGTTTGGCTTAATGAAAATGGGGACTTCTTATTGGGTAACAAGGAACCATCTATTGCTGATATTAGCCTTGTTTGCGAAATCATGCAATTTGAGGTATAGTCATTCTTTTCTACATCTCTCATTCCTTAAACTCTCTCAATAACAACACTGTAAGAGAAATGCTAATGCGGTAATATTTTCGAATTGGGTTTGGATTCAGTTTTTGCATGAGCAGGATCGCATCCGTGTATTAACTCCATTCAAGAAGGTGTTGAAGTGGATCGAGGATACAAGAATTGCAACAAACCCTCATTTTGAAGAAGTGCACAAAGCCTTATTGGCAACAAAGTCATTTCTTCACAAACTACCAGTTGATGAAAACTATGAAACTGCGTCAAGCATCAAATCCATGCTTGACATGGAAATTGCAGCAGAGAAATAAAATCTATGTTCTCATAGAAACTCCACATCAAGAATCTGTTTGAGAGCAACCATAGAACATGAAATGTAATAAATGATTTGAATTAATGGTGGACTTTAATTTTAATGTTATGGTTTCTATCTTTTTGATCACACTTCTAGAAAAAGCTTTTTAACTTACTATTATGCTTTTTTTTTTTTTTTTTTGTCTGGCTGTGACTAAAATGATTTATTTAGATTTGATTCAATGTGTATAATTTGATTTAGCTGATTTAAAAGTATACGAATTAATAATTTGATTTTATGAGTTAAGAATATTTTATTCCTTAACTCAAATGAATCTGATTTATAAATTAGATCTGAATCAGTCAGAAAAAAAGAACTAATATAATGAAACAGTACACCCTTCGTCAAGTGGGAAGTTCCTGGTTTGTTGATAACTTCATATTTTTATTTGTTGGGTAACCTGGTAGTGGTCACAATACTCCTTGGCCAGTGGACGCACCCCATCATACACATAAGTAACACACCCTAAAAACGGTACATCACCTTAACATGGGTTGCAAGACTCGAACCCATGACCCTCATTAATGTCACCTGTCAGTATTAAAGTTCTGTTTGATTTAGGGCCGCATGTGAGCTTGTTTAGTGTCGGGACTCAGGAGTATGGTGTATCACAATAAATTTATTTAGTTTTACAGTTAGCTTCTTGTCAAATGGTACAACAAATGCAGCATTAACGTATATTCTCTTCGTCCCTATATAAAAGTGGAATTTTAAAATTATATATTCTCATTAGATAGCGAAAATACATGTATAATGCATCTGTCGACTTGTCGTTCAGTCACAAAACTTATAACACATGAGAGTAACAAAATAAAATACTCCTATGAAAAAGTATGCTTTTGAAAACAGCACGTTGTACGTACCCATGGTCCAAAAGACACCCCCAGCTAACCTCCATCAATGTATCTTTGTTTGTGCATTCCAAAAGACACCTTCAGTTGGCAAAGACGCATGCACGATGTGTTTGCTGTTCTATTTCAGAATTAATTTATTTTTTATTGAATAATTTCTTTTAATTATACACAAAACCTAATATTCTTTTACATATTGGTGTGATACACAAAAGAATCAACTCAAATGTTTGAGGCAAAACTCATGTATTCTTTACTTTGACATGGAAAGTCAATGACGATGGAAAAGACATAAAAGAAGAAAAAACATTTAAAAGTATAATTGTTAAGTTATATCCCCACAACTCTATAAAAAAATGAGGTCTAAAAAAAATGCACAACATAAACCAATCACAATTTGTTTTCTACTGAAATCTACAGATATCATAATGCACTTATCTATTATTTATCCTACTCACTTCTTTTATTTTCAAATCTAATTTTCAATACAACTATATTCACGCGCTTAATCTCTTTCAATTACGTTAAACTTCCCTTTGTGCTATCAAAAATATGGATCACCTTTTCAGGGGATGATGATTCTTTGATTTCAACATGGTCTAGATGGTCCAAATGTGATGCGACCTCAATTTCCTGCATGGTTTATATCTAACCCAATTTGTCTACTTATATACTGCCATGTTATTATAGTTAGATGATTATGTTATAAAGGAAACAAAAGTTAAAATAGGAAATAAATAGATATTTGAGAAATTAAAATAATTTCTTAATCTATTTTTTTTTTAATTCTGCTTTTATACAAGGGACGGAGAAAGTATAATATTAGATGGTTTAATGTTGAATGTCTAAGAATTCAAGTATCCCGGCTCAAAAATGATGCAAAGACATGGATAACTTATGTGCAATGACGGAGCCAAATGAGGATTAGGGAGGGCAGTTGTCCTCCCTAAAATTTGAAAAATTATCATATTAGCCTTGAAAATTTTAGGATTTTATCCCTCCCTAAATTTTTTAAAAAATTACTACATTACACTAAAATTGAATAATATTTCAATAATTCTTTTCCATTTATCCTATATCCCACGGTCAATTCTACCGACGACCGTGGGTTTTACTTTTTTTCAATCCTTTTAACTCACGCCAACAATAGAGAACCCTTTGTTATTTTTTTCCACTTTCTTTCATTTATTTTTAGTTTAGGGTGTGAAGTTTGGCATCATTTATTTAATTCTCTCATATCTATTTAGGTTGGAAATGAAACAAGATGTGCGAGATTGGAGTGTGTTTCAGAGAAACACTGATTTGAGCGATGGAATGGAGGCCGCTAGAACTGTGAAGGATGTTTCCCCACATGACTTCGTCAAGAATTTTTCAGCTCATCTAAAGCGATCTGGAAAAGTGGGTTTTTACCCAATCCTTGTGCTAAATATGGTGATTGTATAGAAGATATGATTTGAAGATGGTATCACATGTTCTATAGGGTTTAGATGCAGGCACTGGTGGTTATTGTTTGATTAAAAATGGTGGGTCTATGATAGGTTTGATTTGAATTGGGTTCGAATTAGAAGATCTGAGAAGGGTTAATTATTAATTGATGGGTTGAATCTGTGATGGTGGTTTCAATTGATGAATGATGGAATTATAAATGGGTTATTGAGTGTGAAATATTTACAGGGAAGAAGCTGGTGCAATGATTGAAATCAGAGAATGGATTTGAGTTGGATTAAGGGTTGAACAGATTTGTATGTGATGGTATGGTGAAGGAGAGAATAGAGAAAACAGGGTTCTCTGCTGCCGGTAGGGCTGTTCATGGTAACGGGTTTTCATGGAAACCCACCAAAACCGAAAAGAATAGGGCAAAACCGAACCGAACCGTTTGTTAATGGAACGATTATGGAAAAAAAGTATGGAAACCGGTAGTCACGGTTTTGGTTTTGGTTGAGCCAAAAACCGAACCGTTATACATGGGAAACCGACTATTTAGGACTTTTGATCTAGTTTGTGAAATCTAATCTAAACCCTTTATTACCCTTGATATATAACCCTACCCTAACTTTCTTACCCTAATTCTCTCCATTTTTTGAGCAGCATCCCATCCTGCGCCTCCAATCTCTTCTCTTCTTCTTCTCCACTCCTTCACTGAAGATCTGACTTACAATTCCTTCTACCACCAGCAATGAAACAAGAACTTTGTGGTTTAGGTACACCAACTATTGATGCTTTTAATTTCAAACTTGTGAAAAATCTTTGAGAAGCAGATGATGATGATCTTGAATGAGTAATACTTCCACTAGGGCTTGGTTTAGTTGAATGATTTCATACCGGAATTGTGTTCTGCACTGGTTTTGATGTCTGGACTTTTTCAAAGGGTCATCCCCATTCGGAGGAACAACCGGTAAGTGTTTTCGATTCATATTCAATCGATTGATTTAACTGTCTGTATTTGGTTTCAGTGTGTATTTATCATTTGATTTGTGATAATCTGTTTTAAGTGTGAAATTTGATTATAATTATTTTTGTTTTCTGCAGGCATATCCTTATATGCACATCCGAAACAAGGAGTTCCCATGGGGTAAGTTTATCTTCTTATATTTATAATGCATTCCTATGGTAGTTTGTTGTAATCGTTTTATTCAGTTGGATTGTATATTCAATTCAAGAAAAAGCACTGGTTGTTTTAAAATTGAACATAATTGTAGGTGTCCGTTTAACTTTGCTCTTTAGTCTGTAACTTTGCTCTTTAGTTGGATAAGGAGTAGACAATTTTCATTTACCCAACAGATAAAAGCAATTATCCTAATTGCTAACTTCAATTCGTTTATTATTGTGTACACTATGGTGTACTGCACAGACGACAAAAGGTGCACTGAGATTTAGTGCTGCAGTAGCCAACACCACTGATGGTCATGGGAAAGAGGGAGAGGAAAAGATAAAGCTGCATACCCATTCTTACTGCTGCTTGGATTATTCACAGGTTGCTCCTTGTAGATGTATAGCGTTTCCTGTTTTTACTTGCAGGAATCTTAGTTACATTATCATACTCTGATTAAAGCTTGGTTTCACCATCTATCCTTCTCCTCAGGTACTCTGTCATATTTACTTGAAATGGGCTTCTTCCTCTTAGAACTGTTGCTCTAGTATGAGTGTCTTCTCTGTTCTTCACCATATGTTTTTCGATGCACATGTGTTAATTTCTGGCAAACAATTTTATACTGCAGGTCTCCACTGCAGTTGTAGAACCATACAACAGTGTACTGTCTACTCATTCCCTCCTTGAACACACAGATGTGGCAGTATTGTTGGACAATGAAGCAATTATGATATTTTCCATAGATCCCTTGACATCGAGAGGCCAACATACACAAATTTGAACCGTTTGATATCTCAAGTCATATCATCTTTGACTACTTCTTTGAGGTTTGAACGAGCCATCAATGTGGATGTTACTGAATTCCAGACTAACCTTGTACCATACCCTAGGATCCATTTCATGCTCTTGTCATACGCTCCTGTCATTTCCACGGAGAAGGCATACCATGAGCAGCTATCAGTTCCCGAGATCACAAGTGCAGTCTTTGAACATTCAAGCATGATGGCTAAGTGTGATCCAAGGCATGGAAAACACATGGATTGCTGTTTTATGTACCGTGGTGATGTTGTTCCAAAGGACGTTAATGCTGCTGTGGCTACTATCAAGACCAAACGAACTGTTCAGTTTATTGACTGGTGAGTAAAATCTTTGACATAAATAACAATTCAGATTTCAGATGACTAATGCTGGTTTTATTTATTGATTCACATACGTTTGAGAACGGTAGAGGTTATGGAAGAGAGCCATGTAACTTAGATATTACACCAACAATATGGTGTAGAAGATTCACTATCGTCTATCTCTTGGACCGAATCGGAGATCAGTGCACCTGCAATTTGAGTTTCTTTGTTAATATGTGGCTTTTTGTCAATACTACTCTTAGGTATCCATATTTCTTACACAGCCGTAACTTTAGCCTTCTCATTGGTTGTAAATGCTATAGTATTAGGTTAAGCTATTGTAAGTTGTAACAGCATAATACAGGAATGCAACTGTCTTTTGATACTAATTTATCTTTGTAACTCCTCCTCTCTTTGTTGATCCGCATAGGATGTGATGTAACTCCTCCTCTCTTTGTTGATACTAAAAATGTTTTTTCTTTTAATTTTTTTTGAATTTTGTACTGTCAGTTTCATGAAACTGACACAACCAGCCGGAAAACCGAAACCGAGTAAAACCGAACCGCCGATAAATGAAACGGTTTTGGAAAAGTTTTTGGAAAACCGACTATACCGGTTTCGGTTTTGGTTTGGCTAGATACCGAACCGAAACCGGCCATGAACAGCCCTAGCTGCCGGCGTGAGATTAAAGGATTGAAAGAATAAAACCCACGGTTAAAAATTTCAAACCACATCATTGTTGGGATTGATTATGAGATCTATGTGGGATAAATATAATTATTAATAAGATTTTATATTAATTTAGAATTTGTCTTGAAAATTATTAATATAATATTTCATATAAAATAACAAATTTTATATAATGAAAATAAAAACTATTGTAATTACTAAATTTAGTCTTTCATTAAAATATTTTACATTTTACATGCATAGTATTTGGGTGACACTATTTGTAATAACAAGAAAGATAAATACATTAAAATAATTTGGGCGGCCTTCGGCCACTATTTTCGAGTACAAAACCGCTGGTTTTCACGGTATATACTTTTCTGGCTCCGTCACTACCTATGTACTGGTCCAAGAAGTGAACATGGCCTAGATAGTGCAACAAGGATGATGATGCATAGTGTTGTCAGTTATTTTGCCAAATAAAGTGCACGACACTTGGAACAAGTTGCCAAACGTTTTGGAACGGTTATTGGCAGGAATTTGCTCTATCTTAGGGCGTCCCAAAGAACTAGGATCATGGCATGGTCAGTTCCAATACATGGAAGCACAAAAATGGCTCTAAAACGATGGTTATGACATGGTTATGCGCAGTTGAAGGCTTTACGCATGTGGCTGGATCATAAAGCTCAAGTTGGGACAATTATATAACACTTTTATAACTGCAAGAAAAGTTTAATTCCTAGCCACTTAAGACAGGTGTGGTATTATTGGCTCGAGTTGGAAAACGAAGGGCAGTTGAGATACACCTTTAGTTGGTTATATATGGTCTGTCCAAGGATTATGCATACAATTTGTGAGTACCAAAAATCTACTCCAACACGTGGAAGCAATGACAGTCACACAACCTCAAAGTTCTCAACTGCGTGAAGTACATATAATAGGAAGTTAGCATACCGCACCATGGGCGTTCGAACACTACAACTCAAGTGAGATCATACGCATGCCTCTTTCCGCACCTCAGTTGTTGTGACATACCTAGTACAACATATTGCTTCTTACCTGGTGCTATGGAGTGGCACCCATCTTCACCTCGGAGCAAACATGGGGCAAACACATGACCGCAAAGATTACTCAAGTCCGCAACCCACACCAATTCAACAGCACCAACCCCATTCTTTCCCGCTCACTTTCAACATTTGAATTAGGGCAGTTCAAGTCATGTCCGTAGCTAAAATGAGAGTGTATTGTATTTGCAGCACAAGCTCATTCTTGACAGCACAACCATGCCCACAATTCTAAAGCCCAAGCCCGCAGCAAAAGCATCACCATCTCTTGTCCGCAACTAAGTTCATTAACCCAAGCCCGCAACAAAGTTCACTACCTCTTGTCCGCAAGGATCGCAACAAAGTTCACTATCTCTTGTCCGCAAGGATCGCAACAAAGCTCACCATCTCTTGTCCGCAACACCAAGTGAGTGTATGTCCGCAATACCAAATGATATGACCGTACCACCATTTGCCCGCAAGCCACCATCCTTTGCCCGCACCATCTTTTTCCCGCACCAAAATTAGACTAAGGCCATTTGAGGATAAAATTAACATTGACACGTGACGGACTTCATCGACACATGACGAAATATGGTGTATCATCATCGACACATGGCAAATCATTATCGACATGTGGCGGACTTCATCAACACTTGGCAAAATGTGGTGTATCATTATCGAAAAGTGGTGGACTTCATCGACACGTGGCAAAGGGGCTTTTTAGTAAAATGATATTTCGTTCATCCCTTTATATACAGTTTTCATGTGTTAGAGGGGGAGACTTTTGGCTGGTTCTTCCTCTGTAAGGGAGAGAATTGGGAAATCTACTGTAACCTAAGAAAATCAATAAAAACTTCAAATTTTGATCACCCGTGGATGTAGGCAAACCTCTGTCGAACCACGTTAAATTAGTGTGCATTGTTTTCAATTTCATTTCATTTCAATCTCAATTTTGATTCTCTGTATCTTTCTCAACTTCAATTTTTGGTTGTGGTGATCATGAAAATGATCACTACAATTTGGCGCTAGAAACATGGAGGTAGTAAAGAATTTATTCTACATGTCAAAAAATTTCGTTGTTAAAATTTTGAATCGTGTTTCTGTTTGAAAATTCTTCTCTTTAAAGTATAATGATTAAGATTCATATGAAAAAATTGTATATATGATTTTACTCTAAATAAATCAGTTGATGAATATATAAATTTGGCCGTTATGATCATATTCTTTATTTTTATTATCTTATACCTTCCATAAATGTAAAATTACCAAGGATATTCTTCAAATCATTGGTTTGAAAATTTAGTTCATAAATTTTCACCAAACAATATGTTATGTTTATCAAGTCCTTGATTTTTTACGTTCAACTAAATTCTTGATTCCTGTAAAGAGCAATGAAATAAGTTTTCAATTGAGTGTTCGAGCTTGATACTAATTTGTTTCCGCATGAACTTATAAAACTTTTGGTAAACTAGAAAGTTATCTGTTTTGAGTGTGATATGTTAAAACTAAGTGTAATATTTTCTTTCAATCAAATTGTATTGCAAATTTATTGAGAATGATAAAACTTCTTGAAACACATAATTTATTATTTGAGATCTTTAAGAATACTGGTAAAGAAATCCCTACAGCAACACAAGACTGAGCTCAGAAGAAATCACAACATCTCAAAAGGATTCACACAAATGACGACAATATCACATAGAAACATGCAAGATCAAGATGCCAATTCAAGAAATCAGGGGAGTAATGCAATAGGGGATCCTCAACAACGGGAAATGGTGAGAGAGTTACAAGAGCAAGAACCCATTAATGATCACATAAACAATTATGAAGATCCCTCAAATAGTCATTCATTTGAAGAAAATTCTCAAAATTGTATTGATCACAAAAATGGACGAGATGCGCAAGGTACAACAGACTTGTGCAGAACAAATTACACTTTTGACCAGAGAAAACCAAGTACTCAGAGAAAAAGCCCAGCATGGTGCAGAACCATTTACAACAAGAACACCAGGGCAAGAAGTAAGCTCCAATGGACCCACATGAAGAAAATTGAGAGCCAATAAAGATCAAAGGGTAATGGTAGTGGAACCCGCACGTCAGCGGAATGAACCAGATAGATTGGATTTCGATGGTTCAAGATTGGACAATGATATGTGGCAAAAATGCTATGAGGACATGGAGAAAATGAGGGAAGAAATAAAGAATTTGAAAATTAAAGAGGGTGGATGATTAGAAGAAGTGTTAAAAGAAGCTAGACGAACGCCATTGGCACCACACTTGGCATACGCACCAATACCGCATGAATGTAATATTCCTATTTTTGAATGCTACGATGGGATAAAAGACCCAACAACCCATCTGAAGTATTACAATCGCATCATGACACGTTGGGAGAAAGATGATGTTGTTATGTGCCGTTTTTTTCCCTCAAGTTTGAAAGGAATAGCTCTGGCGTGGTATGACATTTACCAGAAGGGACAGTATATTCTTACACGCAGTTGAACCACAAGTTCTTAGAAGCATACATGTACAACAAGCCCACATATGCGGGGATGGACAAGCTATACTCACTTGCCTCATCAACATAGGAAACCATTCGTGATTATACAGATCGATGGCAGACGATCTGTCAAGCAATTGGGGATGTAACCCCAGAAGTCGCTATCAATAGTTACAAGTGGGGAATAAGGTATCTCCTTAATCGGTTACCCACTAAGGTATTAAATCTTTAAACTCCGCTTCAAGCCTTATCCATTCATATGAGTGTTCCGACAGCCTTGACACTCCAACCTCGTATTTTTGGATGTTCTGTTTTTGTTCATATTCCTAAAACAGAATACTCTAAGTTTGATCCTTGCTCTATTAAATGTGTCTTTGTGGGGTATGAGATCCACCAAAAAGGCTACCGTTGCTATAACCCTCGCAGTCATCGTATGTATACCACGATGGATTGCGATTTCCTTGAAACTGAGTCCTACTATTCCACCCAATCTACTGTACAGGGGGAGAGTCCTAGTGAATTAGATTGGTTGAGTCTTAGTGACCCATTAGATTGGTTGAGCAGTCCAGTGTGGCCCGAAACAATCCCAACAGAGCAGGTAGGCGGAACCACCGAGACATTGACTCCCATAATACAAGTTTTTGATGGCTTGGACACGTCACTCCCGGCTAATATCCCTGAGGTTAGTATTTCTACTGTGGCTTCTGTTTCAGATACTCAATCTTCCGCATATAAATTTAATGATACTAGTACAGAGGTTGCAACAGTACAGGAGACGGTTGAACCAACTCAGGAGAAGTATGTGTTGCTAGCACGGAGAACCAGAGGCATTCCTCCTGTTCAGTATGAACCGAAATACAGTCTGAAAGCCAGTCGGTACCCAGTAGCGAACCTAGCCAGGGGGAGCTTATCACCAATTGCACATGCCTTTGTTGCAGCTATATACACTCAGGAGGTTCCTAGAACAGTAGAGGCAGCGCTTGAGAATCCAGAGTGGTGTCAGGCTATGAAAGTAGAGATGAGTTCATTATAAAAGAACAAGACTTGGGAGAAGTATGTTATACCACATGGAAAGAGAGCAGTTGGATGTCGATGGGTGTTCACTATGAAGCACCATGCGGATGGATCAGTCGAGAGGTACAAGGCGAGATTGGTAGCTAAAGGCTATACTCAGACATACGGTATCGACTATTCAAAAACTTTTTCTGCGGTTGCTAAAATTGACACTATCAGAGTCTTGTTTTCAGTAGCATCCAACTTTGATTGGCCACTCCATCAGTTTGATATAACAAATGCATTCTTGCATGGAGATCTGAAGGAGGAAGTTTATATGGAGCCACCTCCGGGCTTCAAGTCAGGATTTTGAGATTCAGATGTATGTAAATTGAAGAAGGCCTTATACGGCTTGGAACAGTCACCTAGGGCATGGTTTGGAAGGTTTACAGTTGTTATGAAGAAGTATGGCTACAGGCAGATCAATTTAGACCTACATTGTTCCTCAAGAGAAGAGAAGGCCGGGTGACATGTTTGATTATCTATGTTGATGATATGATTATTACAGGAGATGATTCTGAGGAGATATCTCAGCTCAGGCGGAATCTATTTCGGGAGTTTGAAATGAAGGACTTGGGAAAGCTCAAGTATTTTCTGGGGATCGAGGTACTACGTTCAAAAAGAGGTATCTTCATTTCTCAAAGAAAGTACATAATGGATTTTTTAGTTGAGACAGGTCTGCTCGACTGTAAGCCTGTAGATACACCTATTATGGTGAATCATGGGTTGAAGATAGTGGAGGGGCAGAACCGGCAGATCGTACTCGATATCAGCATATGGTAGGGAAAATGAATTACCTTTCTCACACACGACCTGATATTGCGTATGCAGTAGGTGTTCTGAGTCAGTTTATGCATGAGCCACAAGCTGATCACATGGAGGCTGCCTTGAGGGTTCTTCGGTATCTTAAGGGGTCTCCAGGCAGTGGAGTTATGTTCCGAAAGAATGGTCACTTGGATGTAGAAGCATATACAGATGCCGACTGGGCAGGTAGTTCGATGGACAGGAGGTCAACTTCAGGTTACTTCACTCTGGTTGGAGGGAACTTAGTCACCTGGAAGAGTAAGAAGCAGAAGGTTGTGGCACTTTCAAGTGCTGAGGCAGAATTCCGAGGGATAACTCGAGGTCTGGCAGAGGTGT
Source organism: Papaver californicum (assembly GCA_023531435.1). NCBI lineage: Eukaryota > Viridiplantae > Streptophyta > Magnoliopsida > Ranunculales > Papaveraceae > Papaver > Papaver californicum. Next base: position 464,659 of record JAJJMC010020432.1, read on the forward strand.
TGTGGTTACGGAAGTTGCTAGCAGAGATTGGGTTTGCGGTGAAAGGAGCATGCAAGTTGATGTGTGACAACCGTGCAACCATTAGTATTTCAGAGAATCCAGTACAACATGACCGCACGAAACATGTTGAGGTTGATCGTCACTTTATCAAGGAGAAATTGGAGAATGAGATTATCGCTCTTCCTTTTGTACGTTCTGAAGATCAACTAGCAGATATTCTCACTAAGGCCGTAAATGAGAGGATTTTCAGAGAGGTTTTGTGCAAGCTGAATATTGGTGATTCTACTATTCAACTTGAGGGGGAGTGTTAGAAATATTAATATGAAAAAGACTATATTTAGGGAATCAAATTCCATAATATCCGTAATTTCTTATTGTTAATATCTTCCTATTCTAGGAACTGTTATACAAATATAAGTAGCATTGTAATCCCTGTATTCAAGATATGTGAAAATATAAAGAAAAGTCTCCAAAGATTGTTTTTTATTTCATCACGAACTTCTCAACCGGCTCGAGCTCTTCTCATCTTCTGCAAGTAAAATCATTCTCTCTGTATTTTCTCTGTCCTGAATATCTAGTTTTTCTACTTGAAAATGGAAACTTAGTGGTGATTTTCTTAGGGTAAATGGGATTGAATTTGAGGAGATTAATGTAGATTTAGTCAAAAAAGAACATAAATTGCCTGAATACAAAGGTGTGTCAATCATACTTTCTCTTCATTTTGCTTCTTCGATCTAAAGTGTCATCATTAAAAAAGAAGTTAGACTTGTACTAGAAAAACAGAACTTGCCCTGTTCTTGTTGCTATCAGCTCCCTCCTGAAACACTCTCAGAATTTGGATCTGCAGTACTAATAACTCTGCTGGTCAACTCTCATAGTCAACATTAAAGACTATGACTTGGTTTATGTCCCTGCGACTAACACTTCCTATGATGCATGCACAATTGCAGCAATAAATCCTTTTGGGCAAGTTCCGAGTATAGCTGATGGAGATTTCAAGCTTTTTGAGAGGTATAATGATTTTCAATGAAATTTATGTACAGTATTAGTTGTTTGGAAAACGAATCACACATGTACGAATGTGGTGTTGTTGAGGAGAATCAGCAATAGTATCTTTGTCCAAGTTATACCTTTGGTTGAATGTCTCGTCAATCATGTCGTATCCAATGCTTGCCAACTAAAGCTATTTTTTCGCTACTTTATCTGTCATCTCGTTGGTATCTAAGGTATCCAAGCTACAGAAGAGAGCTAAAATTAACTCTGTCTTAGATTGGCATCACTCCAATTTACACCGTGGTGGAGGTATTTAAGCGCCTCATTTTCTTGTCATTTCTTCTATTTTGTGAAGATTGCCTTGTGATCCATGTCCACAACAAATTGATTTATTTTTCCTTTTAGCGGTTGTTTCTTAATTTGTTCTTATTTAAGCTATATCTAAATAAATTTGTCATGGTGGGTATTTCCTTCTGTTGGCTTTGTCATACAAACAATACTAGGACCTGTAATAGGTACTCCTACAAGTCCAGAAGCAGCTGCCGAAACCGAGCAAGTTTTGACCTCATCATTATCAAAAATAGAGTCAGTTTGGCTGAATGGAAATGGGGACTTCTTATTGGGTAATAAGGAACCATCTATTGCCAACATTAGCCTTGTTTGCGAAATCACGGAATTTGAGGTAAACAATTACTCCCATTTCTCATTTCTTAAACTTTTTCAATAACAACATTATAAGAGAAATCCTAATGGAATAGTATTATTTCTGAATTGGGTTTGGATTCAGATTTTGCATGAAAAGGATCGTATCCGAGTATTAACTCCATTGGGGCAAGGTGTTGAAGTGGGTCGAGGATACAAGAATTGCAACAAGCCCTCATTTTGATGAAGTGCACAAAGCCTTATTTGCTTCAAAGTCATCTTTGCACAACCTTCCGGTTGATGAAAACTATGAAACCGCGTCAAGCATCAAAGCCATGCTTGACATGGATATTGCAGCAGAGTTGTAAGATCTATGTTCTCATAGCAGCTTCATTTCAAGAATCTGTTTAAGTACAACTTTTGAACATGAAATGTATAAGATGATCTAAATAGTTACTTGTGGACTTCTATTTTAATGTTTGATTTCATCTTTATATCACACTTGTAGAAAATGTTTTTATCTTAAACCGTACCTTAGCCAACTGGACAATTTCTAGTTGGTTGATAGTTTTATTTTTGGGTTACCCTTGTAGTGGTCACGATACTCCTTGACCAGTGGAGGCAGGCACCCCATCATACACTTAAAAACAGAAAATCACCTTACCATGGGTTACAAGATTTGAACCCATGACCTTTCTTAGTCTCAAGTGGCTGTAATTTTGTTTTAGCCTTTAGGGCAGGATGTGATAATGGCTTGGTGTCAAAAGCCAGCTCTGGAAATGTTGAATAATTTCTAGTATGTACAGGAGTAACACTGGAACAGGACTACAGGGTGTATTAGAGGAAAAGCCAAAGGGAAACATGTTCATGTGAAGATGAATTTATGAACTCATTTTGTGAAGTCTCGAGTGTTTCTAAACTCGTTTTTTTCGTGTTTGTTCTACTATTTCTAGACTCAATGGCCCCATTCTTAAGTCAGAGGAAGCTGTGGTTGAGAAGGACTTGGCTAAGATATCTTATGAATAAAATTCTGTTTGACCAATCATTAAAAAAAACTTGTGACTAACATTTCTTATTCTACATTATTTCACCTGCAAACCCGCCTTTTGGACTAGTTCCAAGCACAGTTGATGGAGATTTCCATTTTTTCGACGGGGAACATATCTTATGTGACACAAATTTTGTATTTAAAGAAATTTGTGAAGAATATATTTTTTGGCTTAAGCTTAATTGATTACAATATATGTATTTATATACAAGAGAAGGTAACAAACTAGGAAACCGTAATAACTAGGAAACTACAACAAATTAGGAAACATAATATATATTGGTATATTCTTAGTGTAATGCCCAAGTTAGGAAACTAGGCTTAATGTCTGTCCACAATACTCCCCCTCAAGTTGGAGTGTGCAGGTTACAAACACCCAACTTGTCAAGAACATAATCAAATTGTTTTCGTCCAAGCGCCTAGTAAAGATATCAGCTAACTGGTCTCTTGTACGAACATAGTGAGTAGAAATAAGACCGTCTGTAATAGCATCCCGAATAAAATGGCAGTCCACTTCTATGTGCTTAGTACGCTCATGAAAAACTGGGTTTGCAGCAATATGAAGCGCAGCCTGACTGTCACAATAAAGCCGCATGGGAGAAGAATACGAAACACCGAAAGATCGTAACAATCCCTTTAACCATTTGAGTTCACAAGTCGTTGTTGCCATGGATCGATACTCGGCTTCCGCAGAGGAACGAGATACGATCACTTGTTTCTTAGTTTTCCACGAGACTGGAGAAGAACCAAGAAACATAAAATAGCCAGTAAGTGAACGACGAGTTAAAGGACAACTCGCCCAATCAGAATCACAAAAACCTGTCACACGCAGACCAGAATCTGTACGAAGTAAAATTCCCTGTCCAGGTTGTCCTTTCAAATAACGAACAACACGTAAAGCAGCTTCCCAATGGCGTACTTGAGGAGACTGCATAAACTGAGCCAAAGTATGCACCGAGTAACAAAGTTCAGGACGTGTAATAGTTAGATAAATAAGACGTCCAATCAATCGTCTATACTGTTCAGGATCATCCATAAGCGCACTTTTATCAACTGCCAAGCCATGGTTCTGTTCTAAAGGAAAAGAAACTGGTTTGGCTCCTAATAAACCGGTCTCTGCAATAATATCAAGGGCATATTTACGTTGAGATAAGAAAATTCCTTGTGAACCACGCGCCACCTCCAAGCCCAGAAAGTAATTCAATTTTCCAAGATCCTTCATGTGAAAGCAAGTATGCAAATAACTTTTAAAAGAAGAAATCTTATCAGAGTGAGTGCCAACAATAATCAAGTCATCAAAATAAACCAGAACAGCTAGAAAAGTATCATGTCGCTTATACGTAAAAAGCGAATAATCAGAATAGGACTGAGTGAACCCATACAAAATTAAGGCAGAACGAAGCTTTGCAAACCAATTTCTAGGTGCTTGACGAAGACCATACAGAGACTTACGCAGTCGACATACCATACCAGGAGAAGCACCTGAAAAACCTGGCGGATGACGCATGTAAACCTCTTCAGTGAGGTCACCATGAAGAAAAGCATTACGCACATCCATTTGATGAAGTTTCCATTGTTTAGCTGTAGCAAGTGCCAAAAGGACTCGAACGGTCACCATTTTAGCAACCAGAGCAAATGTCTCTTTATAGTCAATCCATTCCTTTTGATTATTTCCCAAAACAACTATCCGAGCCTTGTGTCTCTCAATGGAACCATCTGAATTATATTTGATTTTATAAACCCATTTACATCCAATTGCCTTCTTTCCGGGAGGCAACTTCTCCATGTTCCATGTCCCGTTAGTTTCTAAAGCATGTAATTCTTCTTTCATACCCGTACGCCACTTCAGATTTTTAATGGCCTCAGAAAAACTAGTTGGTTCCGTTTCTGCAGTAATAGCAGCCAAAAAACGTTTGAACGGCAAAGAGAATTTATCACAACTAACATAATGAGCTAAGGGATACGGAGTACCTGAGGAATTTGGAGGAGTGAGTGAAGGTGAAATGGGATCATGACACGGCGTAGTGTAACAGCGGGCAGTGTGACAAACATAATCCTTCAAATGAACTGGTGGACGTCGAATACGCGAAGACTGTTTACCCATATCGGAAATAGTCAAGGTATCCGTTTCAGAAGACCCAACCTGAGCTCCCAACTCTCCCCCAGTTATCGCGGCTAAATTCTATACAGTATCATAAACAGCAGAAGCATCTGAACTGCCGACGCCTGAACTGTCCGTGTTAACGCTGCCAGAATCACGCTCTGCTGGAATGCCTGCACTATCCATGTTGACGCCTGAACTGACCCTGCTGTCGACGCCAGAAATGACCCTGCTGTTGACGCCAGGTCTCGACGAATTCACACCTGAACTGTCCCCATTTCCTGCTGGAAACATGCCTGAACTGTCCCCATTTCCTGCTGGAAACATGCCTGAACTGTCTCCAGTTTCTGTTGTTCCTGCCCCGTTGTTCCTGCCCTGCTGAATTGTCTGTTGAGAGCCTGACGCTGTGGTGGACCTGCTGTTCCTGAACGCTGCACCTCCACTGAATTCAACAGGCAACGCTAAACTCAACAGACGTTCAGAATGTTGAGTGCCTGACGCTGAACTGACCCTGCTGTTCCTGTCATGTTGACCAGGTAACGCTGAGTTTAGTACTTTTTGTCTGCTTAATTGTCTCCTGTTGACTGCATCAATTAAGTGAACATCATTATCGATAATTAATCCACCATTTTCTGAACGCTGATCATAATTCTGAACTGATTTCAGGACAGATTCACCAAACGGAAACTCCCCCTCACTAAAAATAACATCACAAGACACAAAAAAAATATTCTTGTCGAGATCACATAGCCGCCAACCTTTTTTACTAAACGGATATCCGACAAAGATACACTTTCTACTTCGAGGAGCAAATTTATTATTTTTTTTGACCCGAGAAAAACATAAACATCCAAAAACAAGAATCGCATCTAAACCGGGACTCCGATGTAGCAACAATTCATATGGAGTCTTTCTTCCTAATACCGATGAGGGTGTCCGATTAATCATATAACCAGCAGCCAACACACACTCTCCCCAAAACCGACGAGGCAAGTTTGCCTGGAACCGTAACGCTCGTGCAACATTCAAAATATGACGATGCTTTCGTTCTACACGCCCATTATGCTGAGGTGTACCTACACAAGAAGTCTGAAACACTATTCCACTTTCACGAAAATAAGATTTCAAACATGTAACTCGGTTCCATTATCACTACGCAAAGTTCTAATACGCGCATCAAATTGACGATCAATCATTGAACAAAAATCTTTGAACACTCCTGCAACCTCAGACTTCTCAGCAAGCAAATAAATCCACACAGCTCTAGAATAATCATCAACAATAGTTAAGAAATACACTCCACCACAAGAGGATGGCACGCGATATGGACCCCATAAATCACAATGTATTAAATCAAAAATTGCACCAGCTTTATTAGTACTTAAAGGAAACACATCTCTAGTTTGTTTGGCCCGAAGACAAATCTCACACGGCTTTTTATTCTCCTTACTAACATCTGAATTTAACAAAGTTCATACTACTCCATACGAGGGATGACCTAAGCGCCGATGCCACATTTCTACACTGTCCTTCCGCTGCACCTTGTGTATCTGCACCGCTGTCACACCCCGTAATATATAGATCCCATTCCGATATTCACCCGCTCTAATCATCATCCTCGAGATGCAATCCTGTATGACACATAACTTATCAGTTAAGGTGATAAAATATTTAGAAGTAGTAAGAAGTTTTCCCGCAGACAATAAATTGCAATTTAACTTCGGAACAAATAAAACATTTGTCAGCGTAAATCGACTTCCAAAGTTTACAGTTCCTTCTTTGGTAGCCATCGTAGTATCTCCATTTGGTAATCCAACATGACACGCCTCAATGTCTCGCACGTTAGTCAATAATTCTAAACTGCCTGTCATATGATGTGATGCATATCAACTATCCAATCAATATTTATCATACCGCTAACTCTTTCGCTGGAATTCTCCACCTTTTTCTGAGTGTTCAGCATCTTCATCAAAGTACTCCATTGTTCATCAGTAAGAGAGGAAAGTACATCTTTGTCTTCCTTAGTCACCCTAATCTCTGCCTTTAGTTCACTCATCCCCTGGACCGCATTCGCCCTAGCCTGTCCACGTCCTCTACCAGACCCACGACCGGCACTAAATCCAGCTCCACGTCTACTTCCGCGTCCTCTACCAGCATTCCACCTTTCTGGGTATCCGATAAGTTTATAACAGTTTTGGACATTATGTCCAGTTTTTTCACAGTGCTTACACTGTTCAACCATATTTGTACGGTCACCGCCAATTTCTCTAGCTTCAGACTGTGTGAAGAAAGCCATAGCCTCTCTCCTTTCCTCATAACTCCTCGTGACTTCGCGATGTTTTTCTTCACTAATAACCATTGCGTATACTCGATTAAGGTTAGGCAATGATTCCGCGTTCAATATTGTGGAACAAACCGTTCCAAACATCGAATCATCAAGTCCCATCAGGAACTGATGCACTTGCTCGTCCTCCCGTCTTTTCACCAACTGCTCTGTGATTTTACACTTGCAACCTTTACAGTTACAAGTTAATATCGGTTCATAATTATTGATCTCTTCCCACAACATCTTCAGTCGATCGAAAAATTCTGCTACAGTCTGTCCCTGTTGTTTGCAGTTTGCTAACTCTCGCTTCAGTTGCTGAATACGTGGTACATTCGCGACCGCGAATCTCTCCTTCAAATCTGCCCAAAGCTCTTTTGCATTCTCCCGATATGTAACGGTTGAACGCAAAGATGGTTCAATGGTGTTGAAAATCCATGCTATCAACATGGAATTAATCATCCACCAATCTTCAATATCCGGACTTTCATCTGCCGGTTTCACGATGGTTCCATTCACGAAACCCATCTTTCTCTTTGCCGCAATGCAACTCGCATCACTTTAGCCCGTTCTTCATAATTTGTTCCCTTCAATTGTACATGAGTGACAATACTTCCAGGATGATCTGCAGATGTCAACGTATATGGTGTAATGGATGAATCCGATTTACCCTTCTCAACATCTGCACCACCAACCATTATCAAATATGATAACTCTAGGAACCTGGCTCTGATACCATAAAGAAATTTGTGAAGAATATATTTCCTGGCTTAAGCTTAATTGATTACAATATATGTATTTATATATAAGAGAAGGTAACAAACTAGGAAACCTTAATAACTAAGAAACTACAACAAACTAGGAAACATAATATATATTGGTATATTTTTATTGTAATGCCAAGTTAGGAAACTAGGCTTAATATCTGTTTACAGTATAGTTGTTGGACTATTGTTATCACCCAATCAGCTGCATAATGAGCATACATTTTTAAACATGTCAGATCTGCTGTTATAGAGATGCATATTAATAGGTATGAAATGACAGTTTAAAATTGCATGCTCATTGTATTGTTATGCATTCGGGTGGGTGAAAGCAGGACTCTATACTGTTGTAAAAGCAAATCCATATACAGATGTAAAAGCGCTATTGTTCACAAGAGTATTACTGTTTTTTGGTTCTTTACTCATTGAAAACTAGTGAATGAATACTATTGTTTGTGTACGTCTTGTTAAATTTGTGGTTGGCAAAATCATACTATATGCTAGTGGAGAATAACAAATATCTTTCTGCTTTTGCTTTACACAGTGGGGCCAGATTCACGTGGGTACCTCTTCTTCAGTTCTTAGAAGACAAAATTGTTGCAAAGAAGAAATCTAAACTTGGAAGATCACAAACAAGAAGAAAAAATGACTCTCAAAATCTACTGTTTTCGCATGTCTCAGCCTTCTCGAGCTATTCTCATCTTTTGCAAGTAATACCAACTCTCACTCTATGTTTAGTTTAATTGTCTGCTTGAATTGTTACTTACTTTTGCTAAATTGGCGATTTTTTTGTAGGGTGAACGGAATTGATTTTGAGGAGATCACTGTAGATTTAACTAAAGGTGAACATAAATTGCCTGAATACAAAGGTGGGTCATTTTGAGATCGTCTCTTCACTTGAAAATTGCACCAACTACTCTCTTGATCAACACTCATCCCTTGATTATATGTGTCATACATAATTTATTGTAGCTAAAAAATATCTTATCTTATGGTGCATACTTTCAGAAATAAACCCATTTGGACAAGTTCCAAGCATAGTTGATGGAGATCTCAAGCTTTTTGAGAGGTGTGACGTTTTTTTGACGAATTTGATGTAGTATAAATTTTGTAGTAGTTGTTGTAAAAAAGAGTCTGTGAAATATGATAGTGGTGCCATTGAGGTCCTTGAGAAGAATACTATCGTTATGGAAGTTTTAGTTCAGAAATTTATAGAATCATATGTACTCAAGTGAAAAACAACAAGACTAAATAGTTGTGTGTTCCGTCTTTGGTATTTTGCAGTCATGCAATTCTAAGCTACATTGCTTGTGCATCCCCGGGTGTTGCTGATCATTGGTAAGAAAAATTACTACTTCTGTGAAACCTATAAAAGTTTTTAATATTGACACTAATTCGGGTTTTATGTATTACCTACTGAATCTTATTCTTTCCTTGTCTTGTTACTCTATTTGGTTTTACAAGGTATCCAAGTGATGTAGCCAAAAGGGCTAAGATTAACTCAGTCTTGGATTGGCATCACTCCAATTTACGTCGTGGTGCAGGTACTTAACCCTCACTTTCTTGTAATTTCTTCTGACTCTATGTGGGTTGTCTAGAACAAACATAATAACCTTTAAGATCTCCAACTTTTCTCTCCTAGATTTCTTTGATATTTTGATGTCTGTTTCATTGTTTTGCTTACTATGGCTGTGGCTGTCATGTTGGGGAACTTTTCAGCACCCTTTTGTCTGCATACTATACTAGGACCTCTATTGGGTATCCCTACGAGTCCAGAAGCAGCTGCGGAAGCTGAGATAATTTTAACCGCATCCCTGTCACAAATTGAATCTGTTTGGCTCAATGAAAATGGGAACTTTCTATTGGGTAATACGCAACCATCTATTGCTGATCTTAGCCTTGTTTGCGAAATCATGCAATTTGAGGTAAAACAATCATACATTTTTTCCATCATATACTCCTTTCGAGTAAATAACAACATTGTCAAAGAAAAATTATATGTAATATTGCTTGTGATATGGTTATGGATTCAGATTTTGCATGAGAAGGATCGTATCCGAGTGTTAACTCCATTCAAGAAAGTGTTGAAGTGGATTGAGGATACAAGAATAGCAACAAGCCCTCATTTCGAAGAAGTGCATAAAGTCTTACTCGCAGCAAAATCAGCACTGCATAAACTACCCCTTGAAGAAAACTATGAGTCCATGTCAAGCATAAAAGCCATGGTTTAATGAGATTGAAAAACCTTATTATTCAATCCTCTATGAGTTGATTTGGAGGCCGACGGACATGTATGGTAGTCAGGAGTGTTCTAAGCGTATGTCCGTCTTCTTAAGTCAGTTGGGGTGTAATGGCATCCCTAGTTTCACTTGCTCTTGTGCTCATGGTGTGCTTAAAGGCTCTATGTCATGTGTGTATGTTAAAGCACTTTTTTTTCGAGTTTTGCAAGGATGTAATAAAAGTTTTTATCTGTTAACCAACATTGAGATGCAACAGATGATCTAAATAAGTTATTATGAACTTCAAGTTTAAGATTTTGATTTCCTCTTGTGATTGTGAAATGCTAGTGTTTGTGCATATTCCTAATGGGCTTCCTAATTACTCTTGACCGTTAAATCCTCTCGGCCTGAATTAGGGGCGACTAATAAAACAAAATAATGTCATTTTGAAGTAATCTCAATACATCCTTATTCATATAATTTATATAATGGTTAATCTATCTTTGTTTAATTAGTGTTAATTTTAATTAATTAGTTAATTAATTTGGTTATAGTTAGTGTTAGAGAATTATTTGAGTTAGTTTTGGAATAGAAATCAAGAGTGTTTTAGATTAATTTTCCGAGTTATAGTTTTGTACAATCGGTAGGCTCGTGATTTTTATTCCTACCGATTGTACAATCGGTAGTTTAGTGGAGTACTTAAACTACCGATTATAGGTGTCGCCCCAAATTGAATTTCTCAAAACTTCCAAAACTTCGAACTCTTCATCTTTCTTAATCGGTAGCATTGAAAATTTATATCTATCGATTGTAAACATATAATGAATTAAACTTTAAAATTTTAAACTTTGTAATCGGTAGTTTAAAGATCAATTTTATCTACCGATTAAAATGGTTTTGTTGTCCAGAAGTTTTCTTTCCACAATCGGTAGTTAGTGAACATAAATAACTACCGATTATGGATAATCGGTAGCACGTCAATTTAATAACTACCGATTGTATGTAATCGGTAGTTTAGAAACATTATTATCTACTGATTATGCCGATTTTACTTAACATCAAACTTCGTAATACTATTTCAATATCCGGAGAAAAACTTGTTCAAATAAACTTACTACATATTGTTCATTAAACTTGTTCAAAAAAACTAAAAAAACAAAACAAAACACATTATAGAAATTGAAAGTGATCAATCTCATTGATCTCATGAAATTCTTCCACTCCTTGTTACTCTCGACTTGGTCCTAGTTTCAACCCGCTTCGTCTTCTTCTTCTCGTTCCCCTTAGGATCAGCCTGAAGTGGACCTATGTACTCTCCAGCTTCATTGTAGTATGGGTTTATGCCTGACAAGTCTTTCTCCCTTAAAAAGAGTCGAGGATCCAAAATATAGATATCTACCTCGGAATCAGTTGACGAATTGATTTCAATGGTTTTGAACTCCTCTATAACCATCTTTTCCTTTCCCTTCTTTGATTTTTTAGGTAAAGATTTTGGAGACATTTTCAATGGAGAATGAGAGTAAAGGGAGTAGAAGAATCGGTAGAGGAAAAGAGATGCAAAAGGTGGCTGTTTTACTTGAGAATAGGTTGAGCCATTAATCTATACAGTTATTTCTTCGAAGTTGAAGAGTTAAAATGTATTAGAGGTGCATAAATGAGAAGATGCCACCCTCCTTATATAGATTACAGTCTTAACGACTCTTCTTTAAAAAAAAAAAAAAAACGTTGAGGTCTGGTGTAACAAGAGTGTACAGAAAATATGTACACTAAGTTCGAACTAATATTAACAATCGGAAGTTTTGGGTACACTGTTATCTACCGATTATGTTAATCGGTAGTTTAAGAAATTCTTAAACTACCGATTCTAATAAGTAGCCCCAAATTGGAATTCGATTTTTTTTAAAAAAAGATAATAAATCATTTCATTGAATCGAAAAGGCATACATCCCGTAAAATTAAAGGAAATGAAATATAATAAATCATTAGATTACACTTAAACCCTTAAACAAACCTATTATCAAACCTTCAACGGGCCGTATGACGCCCGGGACGACGTTCTTCACATCTTCGGAGAATAATCAACACAAAAGGGTTGTATTCTTCCATCACCCTTAGGATCTCGAAATGAGGTTGGTACCTGAAATCTGAACCTTTCCATCTTCTCCATTCCTCTGAAGATCTGGTAACAACTTCATCGTCAGTTTCATTCCTAATTCTTCTTTCATTCACCTTAGCGGTTAAAGTAGAAAATTCTAGTACTTCCCTTGTTATTTCCATATGTCGACAAAAAAGGCCTGCTCTGTTCCGGTTATTGAGGTTACCGGTTTCATTAGAAAAGTTAGCATGAATATGTTCTAACCATTCCATGCTCATTGAACCATTCATCCGACGTTCATGACCCCTTGTTGGATAATGTAATACTATGTTTCGACATAGGGATAAATCTTCCTCTACGGTAAAATTCTCTGCATTAAGCCTAAAATTTTCGTAAGCCATAATTATGAAAACGAGAGATTATAAAATTTCTATGAAATGTAAAAGCTGTGGATTTGAAATGGGAATGAGAGATATATACTCATTTATTTATAGGTGTATCAGAATACAAATTATAGCCGCTGATCAACGGTAACAAATCAGAACGGTAACAAAACGGTAACAAAAATGGAATTCGATTTTTTTAAAAAAATTTGAATATTTTGTACAACCACAATCGGTAGTTTAAGAATTCGAATTAAGAATTCGAAATTTGAATATTAAACTACCAATTATAATAAGTAGCCCCAAATTGGAATTCGAAATTTTTTAAAAAAATTCAACATTTTCTACAAGCACAATCTGTAGTTTAAGAAATTCTTAAACTACCGATTATAATAAGTAGCCCCAAATTAGAATTCGTTTTTTTTCTTTTTAAATTTGAACATTTTCTACAACCACAATCGGTAGTTTAAGAAATTCTTAAACTACCGATTATAATAGGTAGCCCCAAATTGGAAATCGAATTTTTTTAAAAAATTTGTACATTTGCTACAAACACAATCAGTAGTTTATGAAATTCTTAAACTACCGATTATGATAAGTAGCGCCAAATTTGGAATTCGATTTTTTCAAAAAAAAAATTCAACATTTTGTACAACCACAATCGGTAGTTTAAGAAATTCTTAAACTACCGATTATCATACAAAAAGTGGCCAGGAGCAGAAAGTTCCTGGGGTAAATGCAATCGGTAGATATTTAACTACCGATTGTATTACGCTTACACAATCGGTAGTTTGTTATCTACCGATTGTTGCTGAATATACACAATCGGTAGTTTGTTCAAACCCGTTAACTACCGATTATAATGTAAAATTTCAAGAAAATAACTTGTTAAAAATAAATCGATTGCAAATCAATTGATAACTCAAAAAAAGAACAAAAAATCCTTTCAAATGTTATACATTAAAACCAGTAATGTTAAACACTATAGTAATATCCATCAAGTTAACAACCACAATCTAATTTTTAACTCTTTTGGATTTGGTACGAGGAGCACGAGCACGAGCATCAGCGGCATTGGCTTCAAGGACATTTTCTTCAGGAGCAACACTCGTTGATCCGCGAGATCTTTTACTGTGCTTTGATGTTACCCTCTTCGACCGATTTGCAGATTTCTCTCCAAACTTGATAGCATAGTCTTTATTATTGATGTTGTCAATGAGGTCTTTGTGCGCACTCATTGGAGGCACTCCCGCATTGATTCACACAGCTATCTTGTTCGACAAAAATGCAACCCTTTTTTTTTAGGAAATAACAATCAAACGATTATTATCTAAAATATTGATCTGTAATACTAAAATCAAAAGGAAATAACATTATGTACCAGCCTTTCATAGCCTGAGGGTTTGTCTTTGATGATGCACCTATATTCGGGCACACTGGTGCTCTTTCCTTTATCTTCACGGGATCACGTGAAGATGAGAATGTTCCCGGTACCATACCATATAGCCAGGATCTGCCTCATCATCTCGGGTGACAGGTCTCCCCTCGTTGTCATAGATTGCATCCTGTTGTCCCAATGTTCAACCGATGGGTTACCAGAGTAAACAATTATGATCGAGTCCTTACCACAAACACAATTCTCCACGTCCATCTCGAACCTGCCCCTGAAACGACTCCAAGGTTGTTCTTGGACAAAACCTAGTTGACGCATCACCCTTGTGGCATTTTACATTACATATCCAGTTGGATGCCATAAGGTCCATAGTAGAACGCCAACTCAGACCTTCGCGTTATATGACTATTAGCTAGGTCTTCCCTGTAAGGATCAAAGCATACATCTTTGGATGCCATGGAGTCTAGTTTCATGTCTAGTGTACATATCAAACCAAGTATCAAACAACTGCTCCTTGATCCTTGAATGGTTGGCCGAAAAGATGTATTTTGTGCCTCGGGTTGTGCCTTTCTCCCATACCGGGTTCTCTCTGGCCAACTCGAGGGACGGGAAGTGATCATAGATCCATGTCTAGTGTACATATCAAACCAAGTATGAGAAAATTGATTCTTAAAAGAGGAAAAAATAAATAACAATCAAACCATCAATGAAGTTACCAAAATACCTGGAGTAAGCTCACGTTCCCGGCTATTTGGCTAGTCTGCTCCCGGGATGCCTTTCTCATATCTTCCATCAAATTTTGCACTAAAGTCGACTGGGAGGTGGAAACTTATGACTGTTTGGGGGGCTTGTTACATAAACCCTCGACCAACCCGCTGAACATGTTGCCATTCCGCCTCAAGAAAATTGGACATCTGTAAGTATATTTCAAATATAAACGGAGACATAGTTTTAAAGATAATTGTTGAGAAACTGACATTTTTTATTTTCCATTAAAGGGCGAAGCTTATACTTTTGCGCAAGAATATGCTGATTTTACCCAAGAGTTCCGTAAGTTTCATTTGGCCCAGTCGAGGGAAAGAATGGAAGAGTTGCGCGATTATAAGAATCAAATGACTACTTTGCGACTACAACTTGCCCGTGCTCATTCTCAAACTCCACACTTAGGTTTTGGAAATTTTTCGGCAACTCTCCCATCTCGAATGTGGAACACGGGGGTCAGGGAACTTCGTCAAGTATGCCTCCGTTTATGCCACCTCGCTCATCTCGTGGGGACCAAAACACTAGTGAATAGTGTTATTCCTTTATCGTTTAGTCATTCCAATTTACATTTTATTTTGTCATTTATTGTTTTGCAAATCCAAAATAAATTTTTCTTTATCTGTCCTCGTTTTCAATTATGTGCTTTCGTTGTGACCGTACAAAATCTTAAAAATTGTTTCAAAAAAATCTCGCACCTATATGTTACCGTTTTGTTACCGTTATGGATTGTTACGGTTGAACAACGACCAAATACCCTTATTCTGTATAGACCTATAAATACATTAGCTTGTATCTATCATTCTCATTCCAAATCCACCTCTTTAACATTTCAGATCAAATTTGTAATTCTGGGTTTTCATTTCATGGCGGGTTACGGAAATTATCGGCTAAATGCATAGAATTTTACACTAGAGGAAGATTTATCCATAAGTCGAAACATAGTATTGCATTATCCAGCAAGGGGGCATGAACGTCGGATAAATGGTTCAATGAGCATGCAATGGTTGGAACATACACATGGAAACTTTTGTAATGAAACCGGTAATCCCAACAACAGGAACATAGCATGCCTTTTTTTTCGATTTGTGGAAATAACAAAGGAAGTCCTAGAATTTTCCTCTTTAACTGCTAAGGTCAATGAATTTCGTCACAGGAATGAAACTGATGATGAAGTTGTTGCCAGATCACTGGAGGAATGGACTAGATGGAGACGACATGATTTCCGGTACAAACCTCATTTCGAGATCTTAAGGGTAATGAAAAAATTCAATCCTTTTGTGTTGATTTTTCTACCCAGTAGTGAAGAACGTCGTCCACGTCGTTCGACAAGCCAAGCCTTAAGGTTTCACTTATAGGTTTACTTATGACATGATTATTCTATATCTGAAGTGTGGTTTCCTTTTTTAGAAATAGATATATTTCATTCCCTTTAATGTATGTCTTTTTTGATTTAATAAAATGATTTTACAAGCATAACGTGTACTTCCGTTTACGACGATTCAGGCGCTATAATTAGGAAAATATCATTGAACAACCAAACTCTTAAAAAGGATAGCATAAACTAAAAATTCAATTGAGAAATTTAGGAGTTACTTCAGATTACATTTTGGACTTCATGAACTCGTAGCTTGCTACAAATATGAATTCTTCTCCCTTTTCCTGAAAGTAGTGCATTTTAGCGATTTCCTCCTATACAAGCAGACGAAACAGTTACAGAATTTGTTAATTAACATTGTTGTTATTGTTAGAGCAGACAACTTTGCTAATGGAATAGATACTTACAAATTGCTGGATCGATAATCCAAAATGGGTGGGGTTACAGATCCGTTGTTGTATTGATACATAGTCAGCTATTCCCTTTCGAATAACTTGGTATCTATCATAAATTTCTACAACATATCTTTGGTTTGAATTTCCATATTCCTGAGCATATTGGGTGTGGATCCTCCCCCATAAGGTTTCTGGATCAACAATTCCGACTATAACATCTTAACGTAAGGTTTTGTTATACCAGGATTTGGTTATAGCCAAGTCTTCAGGTGAATGAAATGTTGACATGGTTGGAGGTAAATTTATGAACTGAACAACAAAAAAAAGAAGATGAATAAATAGAGAAAAACAAAATTAGGGTATAGCTACGTCATGCATATGTCATTTTCTTGTTTTTTTGTCAGTTTCTTGTATCTAGTTTTTTTTATCTTTGCTTTAATTTGGATTTTGACTTCTTGTATTTTCTCCACAACCGACAATTCTTATCTCTTGATTTTTTCTTTGGAAATGATTTTTCAGTTTCTTGTTTTTAGCCCTTGTGTTTGCTTTAATTTGGATTTATTTCTTTGCTGTATTGTCTAATCAACCGAAAGTACTTGTCTCTCGATTTTCTCATTCGAAATGATATGTCAGTTGCTTGTTTATAGCTGTTGTCTTTGTTTTAATTTGGCTTTTATTTCTGCATTGTATTGTCTAAATCAACTGAAACTTCTTATCTCTCGATTTTTTCATTTACATGATTTGTCAGTTTCTTGTTTTTAGCACTGGTCTTTGTTTAATTTGGCTTTTATTTCTGCGTTGTATTGTCTAATCAACTGAAACTTCTGATATCAGAATTTGTTTCATTTACATCATTTGTCCGTTTCTTGTTTTTAGCACTGGTCTTTCCTTTAATTAGGCTTTTATTTCTGGATCAACAATTGTATAATCAACTAAAATTTCTGATCTCTCGATTTTTTCATTTACATGATTTGTCATTTTCTTGTTTTTAGCACTGGTCTTTCCTTTAATTAGGCTTTTATTTCGTTGTATTGTCTAATCAACTGAAATTTCCTATCGGTCAATTTTTTCATTTACATGATTTGTCATTTTCTTGTTTTTAACACTGGTCTTTACTTTAATTTGGGTTTAATTTCTGCGTTGTATTGTCTAATCAACTAAAACTTCTTGTTTTACCTTTTGACTTTGTTTGTTGCTCTTGTATTTGCTTTATTTTTTCGTTGTTATCTTAAACACAACTATAAAATGAACACACCATTCTCCATTGAAACCACATCAACAACTACAAGCACTACCCAAAACTACTAAACTCCACAAAACTAGCAACCTCCCCAAAACATACTTTCTTCCCCAACCAACGGAAGGTAATCAAAACTTCAACATGTATTATGCTGCTTCTACTTCCTCTTCTTATATTCCTCCTAATCAGTTAACCATATCTTCGACATCTAATGATGATAGTAATAACACCAGTTCCTCATCAGACGAAGTATCATTTGCAGTTAACCAAAATGACCAAGCACTAAATTTGGGATTGGTCGCTTCATACATTGACTGCCAACGTACTCGGATCGAAATAGAAATAAATCGTGAGGACGGAGCTAGACAACTATGGACAGATTACTTTTCAAGAAACCCGACTTTTCCTCCCAATGTTTTTCGTAGAAGATTTCGAATGCGAAGACAATTGTTCAACCGTATCTTACGGGATACAGTAGCAGTTAATCCTTATTTCTTTCAAAAAATGGATGCGGCCGGCGCCTTGGATTAACCCCACACGTGAAAATTACTGCTGCAATTCGTATGTTGGCTTATGGATCTGCGGCGGAAGCAATAGATGAGTACTTACGCATCGGAGAAAGCACGGTTCTTGAGGCAACACGAAGGTTTTGTTTGACGATTCTGTATTTATATGAGGATCGGTATTTGCGGAATCCAACTCCTGCGGATGTAGAACTGTTGCTTAATCAGAACAAAGCTAGGGGATTTCCTGGGATACCAGGCGGTGTGGATTGTATGCATTGGAAATGGGATAGATGTCCATCAGCCGAATCTGGTGCCTATACTGCCTACAAAGGCGATGAAAGTATTGTATTGGAGGCAGTGGTTTCACAAGATCTCTGGTTTTGGCATGCTTTTTTTGGTATGCCTGGTTCAAACAACGATATCAATGTAATAAACCGGTCTTATATTTTTAAAAACCTTATCAGAGGGAAAACACCACATGTGAACTTCGAGGTTAATGGGAACCAATATGATATGGGGTATTATCTTGGTGATGGGATATACCCAGAGATAACTACCATTATTATGTCGATCAAGCATCCAGATTCACACAAGAAAATGCAAATTCTCAGCTATGCAAGAGGGATGCCGAAAAGATATGGAGCGAGGATTTTGAGTACTGCAAAACCAATTTACAATCGTTAAACAACCAGCAAGAATGTGGAATATGGACGCACTTGCATATATAATGAAAATTGTTATTATTCTCCATAATATGATTGTGGAGGATGAACGTCAACCCGGTGATTGGCCACATGAATATGATCAAGGGCGCTACCATGCACCGGTTAATATATCCCGTCAAGAAACTGCAGAACTATCGAGGATGTCAACTCACCAACGCCGAGTTGCAATACATAGCAAAGAAACGCATATTCGATTACGAAATGACTTGATCGAACATTTATGGTCGGATTTCAGTGAAGTATGAAAAATTATTAAACCATGCAGATAGGTTTTGTGGGTATATCTCTTGTAAACCCTCCCGAGACACCACTCGGCCACTAGGGGCACTTAGTGGCTTAAAGGCATGTTGCACGTGCTAAGTTCAACAGCTACTCATGTGAAAATGAGATATCTTAATGTAAAGTTGTGTTCTGTTCTTATGAATAAGTGACAATCAATTTTACGACTCAAAAGTTAGAATTTTCATTAATGAAAGGAAAAATTACACTCGAAGTTTAATACTGTTTAGGTAAGACGAGATTCTTTTTTTTTCTGTAAAATCTCTTGCTTCCTAATTTCAATCCACTCTTTTGTTGCGGCATCCAAATGGGAGACGTCCGTCATCATAATACGATACTCCTCTTTTGCTTCTCTCTGATCATTCTTCCTTTTAGCATTTTCCATATAACTGTTGTTGAAGTTTTTTTGGTTGTAAATAATTGTTTCCAAGGCATCGGGGTACTAGATTTTGCTTTCCCTGTTTGCTTCAAACATTTAGCCTCTTTTTTTCCCATTGGACGGGGATACGTGTTAGGTATATCTCCTATTTCTTCGTATCCACTCCATTGCCCTTGGCTTGGCGAAGGTCTTTTTCGAGTATCGTCATCGGTATCCGAATCTTCTTCGGCTTGTGATGAACCGAAAACAGTTGTTGATCGTCTTGAATATTTGATGTTTTCTAACATAATTACGTAGCACTCTTCTTGCTTAAATGGTTTCCCACCATTAGCTTCCTTGAATATCCTCCTTACTTCTACACTCTGTTTATTGTTGTTTAGAAAAATAGTTAGTGCATCACATATAATTCAAAACTTTAATAAGGCAGTGCATAAAATTTAAATCTTCACATACCTTTGTTTCTGGACCCCATCCAGTATGGTGTTCACGTTCCACTTCTGCCTCCTTTGCAGAGTAAAGAGCCCCATCTTTACTTATTCCCTGAAAGCGTTTCTGAATAGTGGTCCAACTCCGATCAGCCATTGAAGGTATAGCTTCTTTCATTCCAGCTTTGATGCGAGACCATAATTTGTCTTCTGATTGATCAGTACCAACACTACAATCTTGAGATATTGATAAATGAATCCTACACATGGTTATATCTTCATTAACAGTAAAATTTGGACCTCTTGGTTTTGGACCCATTAATGAAAGTGATTACAAACAAATTGGAATTACCAAAAATTAGAAAACCTTAAAAATTTCTTCTTTGTTGTATAAACTAAAATTGAATTATGAAAGGTTGTTGTGTAGGTGAAACATACTATGGCAACTCGTTTATATACATTACGAATTAACTAGCCGTTCAACGGTAAAATTTTACAACGTTCAACAACGGTAAAAAATTTCTCCGATCAACCAGCAACGGAAAGTTTACAACGGTAACAAAACGCTCTTTATGGTGGACGTTTTATTGCCACGCCCGTGTGGAGGAGCATCTAGTTGGGACGTCTAGTTGGAGGAGCGTTTGATATATAGGCATCCCCTTAAGGAGACGTTTAATCTGCACGCGTTCTCTTAAGTAAGCGCCTATGCTGGGCGTCCTCTTAGGGAGACGTTGGATTCCAAAGCGTTTTCTTAAATAGACGTCTGGTTGAGACGCTCTTCTAGCTTGCGTTTCTCCTACCAGCGTTCTCCTAGTCAAGCGTTACTTCATAGGCATTCCATAATGAGCGTCTCATCAAACGCTTCTCTGCCCAAGCGTCCGTGTTTCTAAACGCTTTCATAAGGAAGCGTTTTTTGTTAACGTCCACTTACAACAGCGTGCGAGTATATATAAGTTTCGGAGAAAAACTTCTCTGGAACAGTAGTTATACTCGCCGAAAAACCATATTTACTCTCCCGTTGCGCTTCTTTTTAGGCGACCAAAGAGTAAATGTAATCTTTACTCTTTGGTACCCTCGTCCGTTGCAGTTGCTCTTAGGGTGTATAATTTTAGGAATAAGCCCTTTTGGAAAAGTTCCAAGCATAGTTGATGGAGATTTCAAGCTTTTTGAGAGGTATGGCGTTTTTCGACAAATTTGATGTAGCAGAAATTCTGTAGGAGTTATTGTAAGAAAAATCAGTATTTGGTGTTTTGCAGTCATGCAATTCTAAGCTACATTGCTTGTGCATCCCTGGGTGTCGCTGATCACTGGTAAGAAAAGTTACTGCTTCTGCGAAACCTGTATAAGTTTATAATATTGATACTAATTCGTGTTTTAATCATGTAATAGCTACTGCATCTTATTCTTTCCAATTATTGTCTTGTTACTCCAATAATAATAAGGTACCCAAGTGATGTAGCCAAAAGGGCTAAGATTAACTCAGTCTTGGATCGGCATCATTCCAATTTACGCCGTGGTGCAGGTACTTAACCCTCAATTTCTTGTCATATATTCGACTTTGTGTAGGTTGTTTAGAACAAATAGAATTACCTTTAAGATGTCTAACTTTTTTCTCCTGGATTTCTTTGATATTTCGATGCCTGCTTCATTGTTTTGTTTACTATGGCTGTCATGTTGGGGAACTTTTCAGCACCCTTTTGTCTGCATACAATACTAGGACCTCTGTTGGGTATTCTTGCAAGTCCAGAAGCAGCTGCAGAAGCCGAGAAAATTTACCTCATCCCTGTCACAAATTGAATCTGTTTGGCTCAGTGAAAATGGGAACTTTCTATTGGGTAATACGCAACCATCTATTGCTGATCTTAGCCTTGTTTGCGAAATCATGCAATTTGAGGTAAAACAGTCATTCTTTCTTACTGTCATTCCTTTAGAGTAAATAACAATACTGTAGAGAAATTTTAATGTAATATTACTTGTGATATGGTTATGGATTCAGATTTTGCATGAGAAGGATCGTATCCGAGTGTTAACTCCATTCAAGAAAGTGTTGAAGTGGATTCAGGATACAAGAATTGCAACAAGCCCTCATTTCGAAGAAGTGCATCAAGCCTTACTCGCAGCAAAATCAGCACTGCATAAACTACCCCTTGAAGAAAACTATGAGTCCATGTCAAGCATACAAGCCATGCTTCCATGAGATTGAAAAGCCTTACTATTCAATCCTCTATGCAGTTGATTTGGAGACCGACGGACATGTATGGTAGTCAGGAGTGTTCTAAGCATATTTTTGTCTTTTAAGTCAGTTGGGGGTGTAAGGGCAGCTCTAGTGTCACTTGCTCTTGTGCTCATGGTGTGTTTAAAGGCTTTATGCCATGTGTGTATGATAAAAGTTTTATCAGTTCTTCAACATTGAAATGCAACAGATGATCTAAATAAGTTATTGTGAACTTCAATTTAAGATTTTGATTTCCTCTTGTAGAAGTACTTTGATTGTGAAATGCTAGTGTTTTTGGCAGTCACATTCGGTCGTCCTGTTCATACTAGGCAATTGAATCCTTGTATTAAGGGTGCACGTTTGTGCACAATCGACATCCTAATTACTCCTGACCTCTAAATCCTCTCGGCCTGAATGCAAGCTACCAAAAAAATGAACGTTTGGAAATAGTATATCATGTCATCACCAGCAAGCAACTGCCTATGAAGTGGCGTATTTTCTTTACTTTCCTACAGTTGAACCAAGAAAGTTTTTTTTTTTATGATGGGTTGACAAGAGTCGAACGCATGACCTGTTTTGGTTTCAAGTTCCCGTAATAAAACATGTGATTTCAGTTTGTCTGTATAACTCTCAGACACTCTATCATCATTTTTTAAGTTAGTACCAGCTGAAACACAAAGACAAAATTTTGGTTAAAAAAATGGGTCTCAAAATCTACTGTGATCGAATGTCTCAACCTTCTCGAGCTATTCTCATCTTCTGCAAGTAATTCTCTATCCTTCTCTTCTCTGTTTTTGTATATCCCAATGATTTGTGATTAGCAAAAACACTGTGAATTTTGACTTATTTTTGCTTAATTGATGATTTTTGTAGGGAAAATGGGATTGATTTTGAAGAAATCAGAGTAGATTTAGGTAAACGTCAGCATCTATTACCTGAATTCAAAGGTGGGTCAGTGAATTTTTTCTTTCGTTGATCTAAAATTACTGAAAACAACAGAATTTGCCCTATTTTTGTATGTGTAATGTTCTTGACTTTGTGGGTTTCGAGGATTAGTATTGGAAAATTGAGTACAGATTGGTTGAATCCAAATCCCAATTCACAAAACCCTAATTCTAATTTGTTGCGACTCACATTTCTTATGGTACAGCAATAAACCCTTTGGGACAAGTTCCAGCCATAACTGATGGAAGATTCAAGCTTTTTGAGAGGTATACCCTCGAAGGAAAATTTTGAATTAGCTATTGTAAAAGAGAATTGATAAAATATGGTAATGGTGGTCTTTTGTTAGTGGTGAGAGAGGACTTTGTTTATGTCTGGGTATGCGCCTTTTAGCAAGCGAGTTTTTGGTGACGAAAGTTGGGAGTATATGTATTGATAATGCGTAGAACTATATTTTTGATGCTTATGCAAGCTTTACTTGATCCAGAACTAGTAAGCATTTGTCTATTCCTTGGCTCAGTTGGGGTTTAGCAAAATCGTGTGTAGCTTACAGGAAGTCGAATGCTGCTGGTGTCAAAGTGAAGAACAACAAATATGCCTGCTCTTTTCAATATTTTTATTGCTGAGTTGCTTCTTTGGTGAATTTTAATTCTAATTCGCTTTTGATTCTCTTTTACTATTACAGTCATGCAATTTTGATCTACCTAACTTGGGCGTTCCCAGGAGTTGCAGATCATTGGTCAGTCAAACTACTATCTTTGCGGCACTATTGCCTAAATTTGTATTACCATAGTGGACCTACTTTGCCTCTGGCATGTAGTATCAGATGCATCTTATTCATTGGACGTCTTGTCTAGATTTTTGACTGAACTATTTTCATTATTTTCTCGTCACTCTATTGATTCTAAGGTATCCGAATGATCTATCAAAAAGGTCTAAGATTCACTCAGTCTTGGATTGGCATCATTCCAATTTACGCCGTGGTGCAGGTATTAATTCATCGTTTCCTTATCATTTGTCTAACTTTGTGAAGGTTGTCACCAGCATCAAAATCTTAATAATCTGATAACCGCTCATTTTCTTTTCTTTTCTTTGGTACTCTGAATCGTTGTTTCGTATTATTCTAATCATGGTTTTCATGTTTGGTATCTCTTCAGCTCCCTTTGTTCTACATACCATACTAGGACCTGCATTAGGTATTTCTATGAATCCACAAGCAGCTGCCGAAGCTGAGAAAGTGTTGACCTCTTCCCTATCAAAACTTGAATCTGTTTGGCTCAACGGAAAAGGAAAATTCTTATTGGGTAGTTTTCAACCATCTATTGCTGATCTTAGCCTTGTTTGTGAAATCATGCAGCTCGAGGTAAAATGATCCTGAAATTTCTCAGTAGCTGAATTCAATTCTCATTTATCTTGAGTAGTTAAGCTCTTTATAATTAAATCATGTTCTCGAGGAATTCCAATATTAGTGATTTATGAATTTGGTCTGGATTCAGCTTTTGCATGAGAAGGATCGTATACGAATATTAAGTCCATTCAAGAAAGTGTTGAAGTGGATTGATGATACAAGAACTGCAACAAGTCCTCACTTCGAGGAAGTGCATAAAGTCTTATTCAGAGCAAAATCAAAATTTCACAAACTGCCAATTGAAGCGAACTGTGAGTCCATGTCAAGCATGAAGGCCATGTTACCATCAAAGTTATAGGATCATGTTCTCACAGTTGGTTTTGTAATAATAAAATACTGAAAACAAATGATGTTAACGTTAAATAAAACTTTTGAAATTTAAACACTGATTTAAGGGAAGAGTCACTTGATCATTAAAATGTCCTTAATATAATAGTTCACCGGTACGCCTCAAAAATGAGTGATGCTAAATACCCAACAGTGAAGTTGTGTCCAGGATAAAACTGTTTGATACAAGTATTGTATAGCACTACAATACTTGCCCATTCAAATGAACTCAACAACAAGATGAAGGAAAAAAATAAACAAGCAAATACATAAGCATAAGCAGAGCAAGAAGAGGGAAAAAGAGCCATGGATAGTAGTCTGTTCTGGGATGGTTGGAATGAAGAATTCAATTTGCTTTTATAGGCAGAAACCAGAGAGAAGAAATCCGTCCAGAATGTCAACATAATTTGTAATAATGTTGTAAAGAAAACCGGCCAGAAAATGTTGATATTGTGTTGCAGAAGAAATTTTTTTTTGGTAAGAAAATTATTTTCTGACAGGTCAGACGCCCCCACATTAAAAACAAATTTAATTTGATTTTAAATTCGTTAAGCAAATAATTCAAAAGTATTTTTTCCAAAAAGATAAGTCTTGGTTCACCCGCACCCGAGCCCGACCGGTCGGACGGTGGCGTGCCGTGTGAATGTGAAATGTGTGGTTGTACCAACTAGTCAATTGCCTAAGTATTTTCCCCTACATAAAAGTGTGTTAACCCAAAATACCACTTTTAGATGTAATTTTCTTAAATTAAAGGCCACTCTTAGATGCATACACCCTCTTTTCTATTGGGCGGTCGACGAAACCCCGGTCTCTGATTGGCTAAAAACGGTTTGTCTCCCTTACGTTTCGTGGTTGTTGAATTTTTTAGAAAAAAAATTCGATCTCTTATTCCACGTTGAAAGGTAGCGTTCACCCTCCCTTTGTGTTGGTGGGTCGACGAAACCTTTTATCTTGATTGGTTGATATTTATTTTATAATTCTTACACCACCTTTACGTATTTTTTATAATATCCAGACCGTCAGTTATACGTAAGCTACTAAAATTAGGATTTCGAAATTTATAATTAAAAATTAAAGACATAACTATATGGAATATTTATTTAAAAATTTTCAACATTTTCCCATATTTTTCACGTCAATATTTTCCCTTAATTATAGTTTTAACCTTTCTTATCTTATTTTTTTCCTCAATAAACATTTAATATTATAAAAAGTAAATAATATTTTTTCATATAATATTAAAATCGAGATACTTTATAATATTTTCTTCAATATATTTTCACTAACAAATCTAAGAACTGCTAGAATATTTTTCCATTTTTTTTTTCAGAATTATAAATACTTTTGCCTTAATTATAGCTTTAACCTCTTATTATGAAATAATACTGTTATCCAAAAATATGAAAATTTGTAATTTTCATGGTGTTAGTTTCCTAAACGAGGAATCTTTTTCCCAAAACCGAATTGTTTTTTTTTTCTAGAATTTTTGGGCTTGGATTCTCTCCATATAAAACACTCGAACAAAGGTAAAATCTTATCTTTTTCGTGTTGTTTTTTTTATTTGCTAGGGTTTTATTTGTGAAGGATAATAGTCCCACATTGCTAATATCCCCATAATAAACTTAAAATATAACATGGAAGGGCCACTCCACTCATTGGCAATTAGTTTTGAGTTGGATGCCCGCAGACTTTAGCATGGTATCAGAGCTAGACCCGTACGAGAGTAAGCCCAACGGCTAGCCGTACATATAATGGTCCACATGTTATAGGCCCACAGAGAATGCCCTACACGTGAGGGGGGCGTGCGAAGGATAATAGTCCCATATCGCTAATATCTCCATAATGAACTTAAAATAACATGGAAGGGCCATTCTACTCATTGCCAATTGGTTTTGAGTTGGATGCCCGTAGACTTTAACATTATTCTTTTTTTTTTTTCATTTTTTTGTAGCAATAACGGATTTTGATGTCCAATTCTTTTTGTGGTTAATGGTGATGTGCTTGATTCAAGTAAGAGTATTTTTTTGGTTCGCATAACTTTGCTTTTTCTTCCTGAATTAATTGTAAACTGGCTGAAATCGTTATAAAGTGGTAATCGAAGTCACTGCTTGATTTCAACTAATGGGTTTCCTCCTAACGGATCTTCCTTAGTGTACTCATCTCTGAGATTGATTTTCATGCCTACCATTTTTATAATTTATTATTTATCACTTTTTACCGTAACAACCTTGACCAATATATGATATTAAACGGCATTGGACGTAACCAAGTCTGCAAAGCACCCGTAGGAAGAACACAATGTGAATGCATTTAAGCGTAAACGGGTGGAATTAATTTGTATATATCATCTTCGCATGTGTTATTTTTGATGGATTTCTAAAATTTGGGGTGGTATCAAAACTTGGAGTATCTACTTTTCAAGTGCAACAATATTATGGTATACAAGTACCTGATGTTAGATTATGATGACGAATAATAGAAGATGGTGTTCGATTATGTGGTAACTCTACTTGATAGAAGAATTGTTTATGGATGCCTAATTGTTCTTGGTTTTATTTTTTCAAAGGAATTATATCAAGAAATGGCATATGGAAGAAGATGATTGACTCCAGATTCCAACAGCTTATTTAATTTAGAATATGAGGAACGTCCAACGAACCTCATCATCATCTGTTTCTGGAAGCTTGCCTTCATAGAAAAGTGCCTTAAATGTTACTTCTATTATATTATAAATTCATTTTTTTTTATGTATTGCAGATAATGAAATGAATTGTCTTGATTTAAATATCTTTTTTCTTTTTACTATTTCCGTTGATGCATCTCATTTTGCGGATATGCAGAATGTTTACTGCTTCCCATATGCTGAGTAAGATGAAATTTCTCATCTTCTATTTCTTCTTCCGTAGACAGTTACCAGAAATTAATTTTTTTTTGGGGTTCGTGTTTCAGATAGGAAAAGAACCTCTTTTATGCCTGGTGATAAGGAACATTCTTATCGTTTTTAATACTTTCCAAGAATTGCCTCATGCCTATCATGTTCACATGATGGAATAATACAAGGGAGCACCATATGGGGAGTTAAGCCCTCATGTCTTTGCTGGTGCAGATGTGTATAGGTAATCTCAAGTTCACTGTATAAGGTAACTTTTTCTTTGTTGAAGGAAGAATGCTTATGACGAAGCGATCTTACTGGATCAGGGAGATAGTGGTGTCGGTAAGACGTAGACAACGAAATTCTTATGTGCTACCTTCTCTAGCTATTTGTTGGTGTTTCCACCGAAAGATGAACAGTTGATGAGAAAGGTGATTCTTTTTATCTAATGTGTTTTTCTCTGATCTAGAAAGGTCTTATCAGTTTTAACTAAAATACGATTTCAGTTCCATTTGACTAATATACAAATAGATCTCAATAGGAGATACTTTGATTTCAAATAGAGCTTTCTTAGCATTATGTTAATTAACTGTTAAGTGACCCAAATTTGTGTTTCAGAAAAGGATGTATAACTCTTACTGGGAGTACCAAAATCTACGGTGAATACCAAAATCTACTTCAATACGTGGCATCAGGTCGTAACAACTTATCAACATTTAAGTCCGAAGAAAACAAGCTCCAAGTCAAAGTATGTCTACCAAAGCACAAGAGAGACGGATATCATGTCATTAACTCTCAAGTTTGCAGTAAATAGAATTGTGTTGGTGCTCTTTTTTACCTCCCTTAAGCTGAAGTGATGATGACCGCACCTGCTGGCTGACCCAATCATTCGAAGGAGATCCAAGAGAGTTTCTCACCTCCGTATCACCAACTAGATTGTCTGTACAAACAACTAAGCTAACCACATCTCAAAGCTTCTTCCCGCAACACAAAAGAAAGTCTCTGAACCCACACCTCAATTAAAGATACTCGCATCACATGTGAGAATGATTAAGCTTTTCAAGTTGGCCTGCAACATTAAAACTACTTTTGTCCGCAACCAAATCCCAAGCCCGCATTAAGAGCCAGGAGTCACTAAAGCCCATCATGTCTTTTCTTCCCGCACACCATCGTTTTTATGAACCACACAACCATCTCACTAATGCATATTCAGGTCGCAAGCCATTTCAACATGCAACCACAATTCCAATCATTGTCCCATTGAAACCAATCATTACCCCATTGAAATCAATCATTTCCCCATTGAAACAATCATTGCCTGTAAAACTTAACCACTCATGTCCGCAATACTTAAGCAATTTTGTCCCGCACCCGCTTCATACCTCATTTTTCCCCCAAGCCACCATCATTTGCCCGCAAGCCACCATCATTTGCCCGCATTAAAATTAGACTAAGACCATTTGAGGATAAGATCAACATCGACACGTGGCGGACTTCATCGACACGTGGTAAAATGTGATGTTTTGAAGATAAGGGCAAAGGGGTATTTTTAGGAAATATGATTTCTATCACCCCTTCATATACAATTTTAGTGTATTAGAGATGGGGGATGGGTTTTCTTCCCCAAAAAAGAAGAACTCTTCAATTCTTCTGTAACCTAACAATGAATAAGGACAATCAAATTTCACTACCCGTGGACGTAGGCAGATCTCTGTCGAACCACGTTAAACTACTTGTGTTGATTTTGTTGGTTCTGCAACAATCGAAAACACTAAACATGAGAAAATTGTTAACGTTAGAGAAATTTCTGTAGTTGATGCACACACAAGGACATAGCCACCTGCTCAGCAAATTGTCCTTAACACAATAGTCCTCGGGTACTCCTCAAGAATGAGAGATGCTATACCCCAACAGAGGAGATGTGTCTAGGATAGAACTGCCCGTTATGACTAGTATAAGCACAATACTAATCACCCTCAAACGAACTCAACAACAATTGATAGAAATGAGAAATAAACAATCAAAGTGCGTAAAACAAAGCAAGAAGATGGGGAAAGAGCTAGGGATAATAGCCTGCTCTGGAGTACTTTGAAATGAAGAAATCTCTTTTCTTTTATAGGCAAAGATGGAGTGAAATCAGCGCAGTATTAATTGAGAATAAATTTTTTTATTTAATCAAAAATTTAAGTACGAAATTTAATTTTAAAACGGTCATAAAACGGGCAAAATTTATTTTTCATTATGACAAGATTTATACTCGCCGGGTCAGACGCCCCCACATTTAAAACAAAATTTAATGAAAAAATTTATTTTCAAAAATGTAAGTCTTGGTTGGCCCGCAGCCTTAACTACGCCCGCACCCGCAAGCATACTCATTCCCGCAGCAGTAGCCACAGTCACACCCGCACTCGCAACCACAACCGCAAGTCCGCAAGTCCATAAGCACTCAAGCACGCAAGCTCGCAAGCCGCAACCGCAAGCGTGCTTCGGTGCGAAGCACCGCACATGTGTGAAAAGTATGTTTTCTCCAACTAGCCCATTGCCTTAGTCCTCCCCCAACCACAAAAGCTTCTAAACCCTAAGGGCCCTCCCTTAGTTGCAATTTTTGTGGTAATAAAGAGAGGACTCATCTCTAGTCTCTCCAATGTGGAACTAAAGGTTCTTCATTCACAATAGTGAAAAATGAACTAGTGACCCTTAGATACTTCTAGGTCCTAAGGTCCATTCCCACCAAGACCAAAATACATTTTAAGTTCATTTTTCTCCAACAATCCCCCACATGAATGAAAACCCGATGAAAATCAGAAATCAGAAAGCGAGAAATACCTCTTAGGCAATAGGTGTCCATAAGGTCTTGAACCATTGCTTAGTGAGAAATTACCGGAACTACTTGATGGACAGTGAACGCGATGTCTTGAACTGTCATCGTTTGGTGTAGTTCATCAATAACTTCCACGCGTGATATCTCTCTAGGTGCTGTCAAGTTCGTGTCGTTGTGTCCATTTTGGCCCTGGAAGTATCCCGTTTCTCAGAATGCTCTAGAGAATCAGCTCAATTCTCATAGGAATCGGCCCACTTCCTCATTCGGATATGTGAGTTCTATCAAGAGTGTTTACTGCTACACCCCACTTTAATCTTAAATTGAAACTGTAGAACTCATTAAGAATTAATAAAAATTCATCCTCACATGCAGTCACACTATCACATCTACACCATAGGGAAGGGACAGAGAATGAAATTCTCTGATATTGTTTCCTTTAACCCACCACAAATTAGTTGTCTCATTCGAAACCTTGATCTTGGGATCTCCAGTCAGCAAGGTTGAGTATCCTTCATGACAAGTTTAATTGATGAGCTTAAGCCCTATCCCCCTTGATGCATTACTAACTATCTCCTTGGACAAGCCTTTCGTCAAAGGGTCCGCGATATTCTCTTTAGACCTCACAAAGTCAACAGAAATAACGTCAGTTGAGATTAGTTGTTTTAGGGAATTGTGTCTTCTACGAATGTGTATAGACTTCCCATTATAGTTGTTGTTTTTAGCATTAGCTATTGCAGCTTGACTATCACAATGTATAGATATAGCTGGCACAGGCCTATGCCAAAGAGGAATGTCTTTTAAAAAGCATCTTAGCCAAGCGACTTCCTCTCCTGCTTTATCTAACGAAATAAACTATGACTCCGTAGTGGATCGATCTATACATGTTTGTTTGGAACTCTTCCAAGATACAGACCCGCATGCTAGAGTGAAAACATATCCACTCGTAGACTTAGACTCCCCTGAGTCTGATATCCAGTTTGCGTCACAAAATCCTCCAAGGACCGTAGGGTATCTCTCATAACTTAAACAAAAGTTTAAAGTGTACTTTAAGTACCTTAACACACTAATAAGTACATCCCAATGCTCTTGTCCCGGATTACATGTATACCTACTCAACCTACTCACACCATAAGCAATGTCTGGCCTCGTACAGTTCATTAAATACATCAAACTTCCTATAACACGTGAATATTCAAGTTTTGAAACTCCATTACCCTTATTCTTTTTGAGTCTACAACAAGGATCATAAGGAGTACAAGCAGGTTTACAATCAAACTGGTTATATCTTTTAAGCACAGATTCAACATAATGAGATTGACTAAGACTATATCCATTAAAATGTCTTCTAATCTTCATCCCTAAGATCACATCTGCGGGGCCTAAGTCTTTCATGTCAAAGTTCTCATTTAGCATGCTCTTTGTGGAATTAATTACATCCATGTTTGTACCAAGTATAAGCATATCATCAACATACAAGCATACAATCACACAAGCATCATTCACAAGTTTAGCATAAACACACTTGTCAGATTCATTTATTTTAAAACCACTAGAAATCATTACATGATCAAATTTTTCATGCCACTATTTAGGTGCTTGTTTCAAACCATACAAATATTTTCTTAGTTTACAAACTTTGTTTTCACAACCTTTCACTACAAAGCCCTCAGGTTGGTCCATATAAATTTCTTCATCTAATTCACCATTTAGAAAAGCTGTTTTTACATCCATTTGATGTATCTCTAAGTTATGAATGACAGCAATAGCAATTAACATCCTAATGGAAGTAATTCTCGTAACAGGTAAATAAGTATCAAAGAAATCTACACCTTCTATCTGTTTATAACCTTTAGCTACTAATCTAGATTTGTATTTTTCCACAGTTCCATCTACCTTACGTTTCCTTTTGAAGATCCATTTACAACCTATGGGTTTACACCCTAGAGGTAAATCTACAATCTCCCAGTATCATTATGTATAATGGAATCCATTTCGCTAATGGTAGCTTCTTTCCACCATGGAGCTTCAAAAGAAGTCATGGCTTCTCTATAAGTCTGTGGATCAGTCTCAGCTAAGCATGTTATGAAGTCTGGCCCAAAAGATTTTTCAGTTCTAAGTCTTTTACCTCTTCTAGGCTCAAATTCATCTTCCTCTACAGGTAATGTCTGACTAGTAGATGGAACATCTAGGGGATCAACACATATCATGCGAGATTCAGATTTCAAAGGAAAAACATTCTCAAAGAACACAACATCCTTAGATTCCATAATAGTACTCACACCAATTTCAGATATTTCAGAACTCACAACTATAAATCTATATGCAGTAGTATGATCAGCATACCCTATAAAGATACAGTCAACAGTTTTGGGTCCTATCTTGGTTCTCTTAGGTGGAGGAATGGACACCTTAGCTAAACACCCCCACACTTTAAAGTATGCATAATAAGGTTGTGTAGCTTTTCATAACTCATATGGAGTTTTGTCTGATCCTTTAAAGGGTACTCTGTTCAAGACATAGTAAGCTGAGAGGACGACATCCCTCCACAAGTTTGCAGGTAGTCCTGAACTAATTAACATGACATTCATCATCTCCTTAAGGGTTCAATTTTTCCGTTCAGCCACACCATTAGATTATGGTGAATAAGGAGGGGTTACTTCATGTATAATCCCATGTTCTAAGCAAAAATCTCCTATAGGGATTACATACTCACCATCATGGTCAGACCTAACAGTTTTAATGGTAGTACTCATTTGGTTTTCAACTTCTAGTTTATATATCTTAAAGGCTTCTAAGGCATCATCCTTACCTTTAAGTAAATATATGTGACAGTACCTCGTACAATCATCTATAAACGTGACAAAACATTTTTTACCACCTTTAGTTTGAACTGATTTCATGTCAACTAGGTCTGAATGAATTAATTCTAAGGGTTTATAATTTCTCTGAATATTTTTCCTATATGACTTTTTAGCATACTTTGATTCTACGCATATTTCACATTTATGTTCATTATCCAAACTAAATTTGGGTATGCAGCCTATGCTAGTCAGTTTATTCATTGATTTATAGTTTACATGACCAAGTCTACCATGCCAAACATTCAATGACACACAAACATAAGAAGAATCAACTTTATTCATTTCAACAGAGGTTACATATAGTTTATAGAGACCCTCAGTCTTATAACCCTTTCCTACATAGTCCTTACCCTTAGTGACAATAACTTTCCCAGATTCAAAAACAAGTTTAAAACCCTTATCATCTAAAACACCACAAGATACAAGATTTTTACAAATGTCCGGAACATGAAGAACTTCATTCAATGTGAGAGTTTTGCCAGAAGTGAGCTTCAACCAAACTTTGCCTTTTCCCGCAACCTGTGTTGCAGACGAGTTACCCATGTAGAGTTTCTCTCCTTCCCCTACCTTATGATAGGAGGTGAACATTTCTCTGTTTCCACAGACATGTTTGGTAGCACCAGAGTCTACCCATCAGTCTCTCACATTGGTTACCAAATTGACTTCAGACACCGTGCCAGAAAACTCGTTCTTGTTGTTTTCAACCAAATTAACATTGTTTTTCTTGTTATTAAAATCCTTACGTTTTCTACAATGCATTGCCATATGGCCAGGAATTCCGCAAACATAACACGCACCTTTAATTTTACCAACGCCAGATTTGGGTTTTGGAAAAATACTTTTCTTGTGCGGTCCAGGCTTGCGGTTGTTGCGGTCCAGGCTTGCGGTTGCTACGGTCCAGGCTTGGGGAAGACTTGTGTTCCATTACATGAGACTTGTTGGACATGTCCCTTGCGAAAGATACATTTTTGTCTTTTGAACACAACAATTCTTCCACTTGAATCTTCTTACCCAATTCAACCATACTGACTTCACCAATTTCATGTCTCAATCTTCGTTTGTATTCAGACCAAGAAGATGGTAATTTCTCAATCACCGCAGACACTTGAAACGTTTCATCTATCATCATACCTTCAGTAATAATTTCATTAATAATGCGCTGAAGTTCAAGAAATTGGTCAACCACAGATTTGTCATTTGTCATTTTGTATTCCAGGAACCGGGAAACTAAAAACTTCTTACTACCAGCAGTTTCCGCTTCATATTTTGCTTCTAATGCAGCCCATAAGTCAAACGCAGAAAAATTTTCTTTTGCGTTATAGAAATCATAAAGTGCATCTTCTAAACAGTTCAGCATATGGTTTTTGTCCATAAAGTTCTGTCTACTCCAACTTTCTAACTCTCTTTCGTTTCCCGCATTATTTAAACTCTCATCAAAGGATTTCAAAACTAATTCATCAAGCATGTGAAAACTCATAAAGAACAACATCTTGGATTGCCATCTTTTTAAATTTTTGCGATTGAATTTTTGTGGTCTGTCTACATCACTTTTAGCCATTGAAACAGAAGAATAGTTATTGTGTTAAGGTTGTTGGTTCTGCAACAATGGAAAACACTAAACAAGAGAAAATTGTTAACGTTAGAGAAATTTTTGTAGTTGATGCACACACAAGGACAGAGTCACCTGCTCAGCAAATTGTCCTTAACACAATAGTCATCGGGTACTCCTCAAGAATGAGAGATGTTATACCCCAACCGAGGAGATGTGTCCAGGATAGAACTACCCGTTATGACTAGTATAAGCACAATACTAATCACCCTCAAACGAACTCAACATCAATTGATAGGGAAGGGAAATAAACAATCAAAGTGCGCAAAACAAAGCAAGAAGAGGGGAAAAGAGCTAGGGATAGTAGCCTGCTCTGGAGTACTTTGAAATGAAGAAATCTCTTTTTTTTGATAGGCAAAGATGGAGTGAAATCAGCGCAGTATTAATTGAGAATAAATTTTTTATTTAATCAAAAAATTAAGTGTGAAATTTAATTTTAAAACGGTCCGGGCAAAATTTATTTTTCATTATAACAAGATTTATACTCGCTGGGTCAGACGCCCCCACATTTAAAACAAAATTTATGTTCAAAAACGTAAGTTTTGGTTGGCCCGCAGCCGCAAGCATACTCATTCCCGCACCAGTCCGTATGTCCGCAAGCCCATTGCCTTAGGCCACAGCCGCAAGCGTGCTTCAGTGCGAAGCACCGCACATGTGTGAAAAGTATGTTTGCTCCAACTAGCCCATTGTCTTAGTCCTCTCCCAACTACAAAGGCTTCTAAACCCCAAGGGCCCTTTCTTAGTTGCAATTTTTGTGGTAATAAAGAAAGGACTCACCTCTAGTCTCTCCAATGTGGGACTAAAGGTTCTTCATTCACAATAGTAAAAAATGAGCTAGTGACCCTTAGTGACTTCTAGGTCCTAAGGTTCATTCCCACCTAGACCAAAATACATTTTAAGTTCATTTTTCTCCAACAGATTTCAATTTTATTTTCTGTATCAGCTGAAGTTGTGGTAATCATGAAAATGGTCACCACACTTACAATACCTAAATGCTATTATACTCAAGACTTTGGGCCGTTATCGGTAATTCGGCAAGTAAGATTTTCCAAATTTGTGTTTCGTTTGTACCACATTGTATAAGATATTTAAGTCATCTACTCTTATATATCTGCATTATTTATTGTGATGTACATGAGATTGGTTTGATTAGCCAACAAGTTTGAAGGTATTCAAGGTAGTAATGAAGTTTCACTTGATGTTGATTAGATGTCGGAGCAAGTAGAAGGTGCAGTTATTTACCTGGATGCTGGTTGCACAGAAGCCTTCCAGTTTATAGGAGCATATCCATTATTATTGGAACTTGGAGCGTGCGCAGTGTGCAGTTTGGAAAACACGTCCGCTCTTGATGATGTAAGTGACTTTTTTTAGTTATTGAAGTTGATTAATATGACCGTATCCAGCTCTGAACAACACTGTATCCAAATGATTGCTTTTTCACCCTACTTAAGTGGTTAGACTGTATTTGTTATTGAAAGAAGGTAGAAAAATGTTTTATCTAAAGTTGCTATCATTCTTGAATTGTGTTTTCTTCTATTTTCTACGACAACCAACATTTCAAGTTTCTTGAAGTTGGCTTCAGAGTATCATTGTTGCCATGAATAGTTTGAAGTTTAAACAAGGTTGTTTTGGAGATCAGAAATCAAAAAGGTGTTTTCTTAGGTTAGTATACACTGTTGTCGGTTCTCTGCCTGTCAAATTTTTGAAAGTATCTAATATCAGGCACAGTTCTACCATTGCACTTCGAAAATTCTTCATTGTAGGTTGTGTTAAATTTTTCTTATTTCTAAAACATATGTCATTTTCTCACTCATTTTATAACAGGTTGATCATAAGAGTGTTTGAGATCATATATGATATTGGCGTTTCAGTGTAATATGACACTCTTTTGAAACCTTGTTTCTGTTTAGGTAGTCGATTGGAGCTCAAATGCCAAGAGTGCAAGGAAAATGGTGGTCATCACATCGCGTTTCTTAAGTGATGCACATCGATATATTCTTCGCTGCATGAGCATGCATCAAGCTGTTCTTCATTCCACCATCTTTACATCTATCTCAGAGGTGCCTTTCCAATTCCTCACCTGTTCAAGCTTCTTTAAACTTGGTTTAGGTTTCTCTCCCTCAATCACTTCAGTAACCCATGTAAGAATAACACGTTGGTCATTTAAATTGGTTTTGCAAGGATATGTAAACTCGTCTCTCATCATGTGATAGTTACAGTCTTTTATTGATGTCATTGACATCTCTTTTTCTTTTTCTTTATGAACTGTAGGTAGCTCACTCAACGTATCCTGACATTGTGGCGTCGCCACATGGCGCACAATTGACTAACCAGGTTTTAATGGATAGAGCTAGCAGTGTGATGGAGTTCTTTCCCAGAGGATGGAAAGAACTCGCAGGTGTGGGCCAATATGCTCATCACTGGGTGTGTAGCAAGTCCCTTTGGAATGAGACACGAAGGTGCTTGGTGAGACCAACATGATGACAACATATGCCCCCTGCAGAAAGTGATCGATGCTTCAAATACTTCAAGGGTGCGCAGGTTGGCCACAATGAGACTTACTTTGCTGCATGGTCTGTGAAGACAGACAAGCTATATCAAGTTATAAAGAACTTAGCCACTATAAAGCCACACATAAACCCAAATATCTGCTCATGTGATAGTAATGATAAACCCCTAAGTTTTTTTGTTGTTCTGAAGAAATAATATTTGTGGATAATAAAAAAAAAATAATTGCATACATCGATATTCTTGAGTTACAATGTGTGGTTTAGGGGAACTTAGAGTTGAAACCACTGAAGTTCATGTATTATGTTATGGATAATAGACAGAGTTAAAACCACTGAAGTATATACGAAGTTGTTTGATAATAACTATTGTTGTATATCGGGGTTTATCGTTGCTATCGCAACATAAGTGCGATTCAATTAGTTTAGATGTTTTGAAGTCTTTGTAATATGCAATACTAATAGTTTATTTTATTTTCAGTTTATAAGCATTGTTCCTTTTTCCATCGATGTTCCTCACTTATTAACAACTTAGTGTTCTTGGAGTGATCACACTAAAT
>JAJJMC010020432.1:502837-515252 GCA_023531435.1 Papaver californicum
AAATAGGTTATAAACATTATAAAGTTTTGTTAAAGAAGGAGAGGAGTAAATAACTAAAAAGTAGAAAATGACTACGAGATTCATCAAGTGTGTTAAAATTAGGATGCAGCTGTTGTAAAAAATTAATATATAATTTCGTTTTAGTAAAAGTGTTACTATCATTTTTTTCACTTTTTTTTTATTTTTAGATTAAAATGAAAAATGATAGTAACACTTTTACTGAAACAGGAGGAATATATATTTAGCTGGTTTGAAGGTAAGGTACGTGAATACTATGCAAACGGAGTTCATAACATATGTTTTGCAAAAATCTTAGGTGGAGTTCGTAAAGGGGTTGTTTTACAACATCCTTTCGCGAAGTTGAGGTTAATACAAATGATATATATGCCATAAGAGTCCAGCATTTCGAGAATTTGAGATTGCCATGTATAGGGGTTTAACAGACTACTAGATTTTCTTCGTGTTCGCAACGATTTTATTTTAAACATTGTTCTTCTATTATCGCTTATTTTGTCCCCAACGATTTCTTATGTCCAATAACTGTTCATTTCTTATTTGTTTCTAATATAAAATAGGTCGTCTCACGGTAACTATTTTTTTGTTTCTTATAAACAAATCATTTCACAATGGTTGATGTGATTACCTGATAACATCCACGATCAATATGATCCATATCTTCAGGTTGTCTCCCCGATACGCACTTATGATTAATAATATACACATGTCAATTTATCTTGTAGAGAAGCACTTATGGAGGGAAAAATGAAGACAAAGATGAAGATGATGGCTGCATGAGTTTAAACCCTAATGAGGTAGCTGATGAGTACGTTCACCACCATCACTCTTCTACCTGAAAAGGATCAATGAATACCAAGATAAAAATTCGCATTATTGAATTGTCATGCTTAAAGAAAGATAAACATATGGAAAAATTGGAAAAATGCCCCATATTGATATGCTCCGTCGGAAAAATGCCCCGCCAAAAAGTATTCATGGGAAAATGTCTCACTGTTACATTTCCCATCCATGTAGTTAATATCGTGATATTGACCAGTCAATATCTCCTCAGATGAGATATCACCATTATACAAAATTATTGTTTTACCCGTATTTTCTCTGTTGTTCGTGTTTGCGACACGTGTAATTTGAACGGCTAGATCTCGACCACGTTTTAACCAGTCACCACACGTTCACTCTTGTTAACATCGATCCTATCTTCTTTGTTTCTCTCTTTATCTTACCATTTCCTAAACAGAAGAGACTAAATCAAGGAGACGAGATTCAGAGAAGAAGATGAATGGAGATGAATCAAGGAGACGAGATCATCAAAAGTTTTGTGTGGTTGTGAGTTTCTTATTAACAAGGTGAAGAAGAAGAGAAGGAAGCAGAGAAACAAAGAACAAAACTGACTGAAATCTACGCGAAGAAGAATCGAAGATATGGAGGAGCATAAACCGTAAGTTTTATTAAACCCATTTCTAATTTTCTTTGATTTTCTGGATTGTTCATGTGAATTTGATTTATTGCGCTTCAATTGCACTTAGGTTTTTTTTTTTCTGATTTCGGAAAAATTAAAAATTAGGGTTTCTAATGGTGAAATTAAGGTTTATAATTACTATTGAAAGTCGTGTTAATAAGTTTAGATGATTTTGAATGATTTTTTTTTCTTATGTAATGATTAGGGTTTTTTTCTGATTTGGGGAAAATTGGGAATTAGGGTTTCTAATGCTGAAATAAGGGCTTATAATTACAATTGAATCTAGAATTAATATGTTTACATGCTTTTTAATAATTTTTTTTCTTATGTAATGATTAGGGTTTTTTTTCTGATTTGGGGAAAATTGGGAATTAGGGTTTCTAATGCTGAAATAAGGGTATAATTACAATTGAATGTAGAATTAATATGTTTACATGATTTTTTTCTTATGTAATGATTAGGGTTTTTTTTCTGATTTGGTGGAAAATGGAATTAGGGTTTCTAATGCTGAAATAAGGGTTTATAATTACACTGGAATGTAGAATTAGTATGTTTACATGCTTTTTAATGATTTCTTTTTATATAATTATGATTTAATTAGGGGTTTCTCTCTGATTTGGGGTTTCTTATTTGCATCAGGGTTATTAAGAAATAGGATTTTTGTTTAAGGGTGAAGAATGGGGTGCATGAGGGAAAGTTGTTGTATTGTTATAATGTTGATGGTGAAACTACTATTTATCAAAAGTTTAAGCAGATGTTAAGGTTTAGATTGATGGGAATTGGTGTGTTGCTTCCATCAATAGTTAAATGGGACAATGTTCAACTTAAGAATGATTACCTGTTTTTTGAAATGTGGAGAAATGTTGTGGCAGATGAGCAAGGGTATGTTTCTTTAGATTTATTTGTGCTTGATGGTGGTGATTTGTCTGGAATTAGTGATATTGATTTGTCTGGAAGTAGTGGTAAACAAAAGACTCCAGTTTCTAAAGCTAAGGTGACGACTAGAAAGAGTCCAAGGTTAGAAGAGGCAGTTAGAAAGAACAAGGGAAAGTCCAAGGTTACAAGACCTGTAAGGCTAGTGAATGTGAGATTTTAAATACACAAGCTAGTGTTTGTGATAACAATCAACAAGACAGTGTAA
The DNA here is from genome assembly GCA_023531435.1 of Papaver californicum. Taxonomy (NCBI): domain Eukaryota; kingdom Viridiplantae; phylum Streptophyta; class Magnoliopsida; order Ranunculales; family Papaveraceae; genus Papaver; species Papaver californicum. The sequence goes on from JAJJMC010020432.1 coordinate 505,456, forward strand.
GTAATGATAAGAAATATGTGGATGATGATGAAGATCTCTTGAGACAAGCATCTACTCAAGCTAGCATAGTTGAAGATGCTTATGTTGCTGAAGACCAAGTCAACCTACCAAATGAAAATCTGGGTGAGTGTCATCCAGATGATGATCCATATTTTAAGTATGTTGATAGTGAAGGTGAAGAAGAGATAAGATCTTATGCAGAATGGATAAGTGGGTATCTTGCAAATAAAAAATCCCAAGATGAAGATAGTGAGTCTGATGAGGCTTATGATATTGAAGATGGTGGGCCTGCAGTTGAAGATGGTGGGCCTGCAGTTGAAGATGATGTGCCTACAATTGAAGATGGTGATAGTGTTGAAGAGCCTAATGTTAAGAGAGTTCCAATTTAGTTAACTGAAGATGAGCAAGTCGCATGATAATTCCAGTTTGGCCAATATGCAAATGACCCAATTGATTTGTCAATGCAGAATGAAGAAATTCCTGAAGTTGTCCCTGGTGAATTAGAAACAGGGATGGATTTTCAAGATAAACAGGCTTTCATAAAGCATTTAAGGGAATATGCAGTGTTGGAGCATACTGTGTACAAGTTGAGGAAGTCAGAACCGCATAGAGTGTATGCAGACAGCAAGAATAAGCATAGTGAAGGGTGTAAGTGGGAATTGAATGCAAGAAAGTTATTAAATGAAGAAACTTTCACTGTTAGGAAATGCAACCTGGAGCACACATGCACTGGTAATGTGGAACCAAATAAAATTCCTAAGTGCAACTCTACATTTGTTGTTGAATATTTGAAGAAGACAATGGAACCTTCTGAAAGGGATTCCAAAGCCTAAGTAGATACAGAACTACTTAATATGGGGTGACCTCAATACAGATATCCCTTATTGGGTTTCTTGTGAAGCAAGGGTATGTAGTTGAAGTTTTTTTATATAAATTTTTATTTGTTTAATTCTGTATAACTCTTTTTTTTTTTGCTTGCAGGTGCTCCTACTTCAAGAACAAAATGGAAGTTATGAACAAACCTATACCTTGGTTCCAAGTCTTTGTGAAGTGGTTAAAGATTTGAACCCAGGGAGTATTGCCAGCTTCACCTATTCCACAGATGAGAAAGGAAATAGATTTAAAAGTATCACAATATCATTCCATGCACAGTTACAAGGATTTAATACTGGATGTAGGCCATTTATAGGGTTGGATGAGTGTCACTTAACTGGAAAATTTGGTGGTGTGTTGCTTGCAGCCACTGTATTAGATGGTGAGAATGGTGTTTTCACACTTGTAATATGTATTTGCAGGAATGAGACTGAGGAAAACTGGTATACTTTTCTAAAAGATTTGAAGCCCAAGGTTGTGAGTAGAAAGGGATTGACATTTATGTCTGATAGGCAACAAGAACTTCTTGAATCTGTTGCAGAACTGTTCCCAGATGCAAATCGTAGATACTGCTCTAGGTATGACCATTTTACTTATCTATTTTACTGATTTATGACCATTTTACTTATCTACTATGTACACTGCAGGCACCTCTATAAGAACTTTATGACCAAGGGTCACAGGGATCCAAAGCTAACAAGTTTAATGTGGAATGCTGCCAAGGCATACAAGAAGTCTCATTGGAAGGTTATGTTTCCTAGTTATAGTTATTTTTTTGTGTTAATGAAGTTTTGTTTGCTTGTCTTATTTACTGTTATGTATTACTAATCTTGTTTATTTAATATTCAGGTGGATATGGATACTTTAATGGTGGCATCTAAGACAACATACAACTATCTAATGGTGAATGATCCAAGTTGTTGGGCAAGATCTTTCTTTCCACTTGATGCTGCATGTGAGCATATTAACAACAATTTCTGTGAGTCTTTTAATGCAATGTGTGTAAACATTAAAGACAAGCCTGTGGTTAAGATGGCCACAATGTACACTCAGTTAATGATGGGACTATATTCTAGAAGAGCTGCACTTGCTGCAACATGGAAGGATGGTGATCTAGTTCCTGCTGCAATGACTCTCGTTAACAAGATAAAGGCATGTATATGGAAGTTTCATGCTAATCCTGCTCAAGTGAATGAAGTGTATGAGGTTATTAACATCACCTCAAAGAAGTTTTAACATTGATATTATTTCCAAAATTGCACTTGTATCCAGTGGCAGCTGAGGGAATTCCCATGTCAGCATTCAGTGTGTGTGCTGGTCAAATTCAGACCAAATTCGGCTTTGTAAGTACTATTTCAGTTATTATTTGAGATGAAATGAATGCATTTTTGATTTGGTTAGACTCTAATTAAATTTGTGTTTAATGTTTGCAGGTACAGTAGTAAATACTACACCGTGGAGTATTGTAGGACCACTTATTCATGGTCAATAACTCCATTAGGTGACAGTACTGAAGACTTCCCCAAGGTATGTGCATCTGATAAAGCTTTTGCTTAAAGAATTTTCATATATATATATTTCTTTTTGTCCTTTACTATTGTATCCTTTCTTTTTAGATCTATATAAAGAATCCAAAACCTAATTTCTATCTTCTATCTTCTATCTTTCTGTCTCCTCTTCTTTGATTATCTTCTACAACCACATATTCATATCATACATCCAGAGTTATTGAGAGAACCAGGAAGACCTTGTGTGAATAGGAAAAGGTCTTGGACAGAGATGGAATCACACAAGAATCCTAGAAAATGTTCCAACTGTGGTGCAATAATCACAACAAATCTACTTGTAAAGGTGGAGAAGTTGGATCTAACCCTAAGAAGAATGGCTCAAGAACTGAGTGCCATTTTGAAGGTGATTCATTTGTTCAGAAAGCTTCAGTTCCAAATAGGATTAAGAAGAAATTTGCAGCATCTACTTCAACTGCACCTACAACTGCCTCTTCAAAAAAGACTGTAACAATCACTACTTCTTCTTCTGCAGTTGCTGGGACAAAGAAGAAAACAAATGGATCCACTCGAATTATAAAGGTGAAGCAAAATTTCAAGGCAGGTTCAAGTTCAGGTTCAAGTGTGACTGTGAACTTCAAACAATCATTCAACAGTGCACAACCCTCTCCCAATAGACAAAGAAAGGCTAAGGTTCCTTATGATGTTTTTTTTTTTTTTTTTTTTTTTTTTTTTTTGATTATGATGTTTTTATGGATTGTGGTGTTTTTTTTGATTTTTTGATTATGATGTTTTTTAGAGACAAAACTTGTAGTGGGTAAGTTATTGTTTTGAGAACAGTTAAAAAAATCATCATCATCAGTCGTTCATCTAGTTTTTGTTGACACATGACACAATCTGGTGGATAGGATGAAATGATTAGGTAGATAAGGTAATTACACTCTCTCACATCTGTAGTCGTTCATTCATTTGTGCTGACACGTGGCGAAATCCTATATAAGGACACAGAGGTAATATTTAGAAAAGGTATTGGTACTATAGTAATAATATCATTTCACATCTTTAGTCGTCCAAATCTAACCCTAGGATATGTGGCGAAATCCAAAAGTAATGGTAATATCGTCTTAAGGCCCATACGTGTATAAGGTCACGTGTACACAGTTTGACCATTTAACACTATATGGATGGGAAATGTAACGGTGGGGCATTTTTCCATTTTTTTTTTGACAGGGCATTTTTCCGACGGGGCATGCCAATATGGGACATTTTCCCAATTTTCCATAAACATATAGATAGTATCAATCAAAACAATAGAAATGTTGTTTTTATAACTCTTATATACGTCTATGATAAAAATACCTAAACAAATGATTATTTTTCACGGATGTCGTTAGAATCTTCATAGGTCTTTCAAAATTATAAAAATATCTTAAAAAAATAATTGTTTTTTAAGGATGTTGTTAACGGTATTCATAGGTCTTTCAAAAAATCATATAAAGCATAAGAAAGACGAAACAGAAGCACTAGCACGCGATATTCTAATGGAAAACATCGATCAAAATTTCATGAAATAACCATATGAGAGAAGTTAACAACCTACCTAAGTGATTCTATGCTAGAAAATGATGAGGCGTAATAATAATAACTTCAACAATTATTTAATATTTCAAATTCAAAACTCGGTACAATATAATCGGAAACAAATTCAAACTTTACATTGAACCTCGCAAATGTGAATGGTCGTATGAGAAATCTTTTCACAGTCCAGTAAAGCTATGAAAGTATATATAAATCTTGACGTACCAAATGTGGAAGAATACGAGAAAATGTAAGTTGTGAAGATTACATGTTCAGATTGATTAATTAACGCTAACAACAAATCTTAACAACATGAATATATGCTATTGAAGGAGTTCGTTGTTTCAAAAATTCCACACCCAACAAAAGAATAACTTATGTTTGAGAATCGTACAACATTCCGGGAAGCACTTAAATATTATATACTAAAACAAAAATATGTTGAGATTTAATAATTAATTTAATTTAAATTCCTTTTTACAGTGCAAATAAATTTTAAAAAAAATTACATGAAATATAAAGCACAACCTTTACAATTAAAGGAACAATAATTAGTTCGACCGTGATCCAGTGATATTATATGGCGCATTCAACATGCAAGGTAAAACACGTGTACATGGAAGGAAATCAATGGTACAATGGATGACATTCATAGAAGACACCGATGCTATGATAACAAGTACAGATTTTTAACAGAAATCCACCATCAACGTGTATTATCACATGTTACGAAAAACTACATTACGATACTAACAAATGTTTTTAGCATCTACAAACTTCCAGTGATGGTATACGAGTGTGAGAAACGGCATTATCACGACATTGGAAAAAAAGCGGAGATAATTGTAAATAATATTAGGGAAACAAAAATGATGGCATTTGCTAACAATGAATATATAGGCAAACACTAGTATTTTAAAAGAGTATTGTTTATAAAAACCAAACAACATCCTGAAGGATGTATTTAAATTGTAGCAAAACTAGGCCAAGTATGGAGACGAAATATTAAACGCAATTGGAAAATCAATGATCTTCAGGATCATACACGAAAAGAGTAACTTCGTCTATGAAAGTCTATATGTACATAATTTTTATGACTATGATCATGCTTTGGAAGAAAACTAGAACATGACCAATAACAAAAAGGTGACTACATGTCAACACTATTTTAGAAATAACAATATAGATAATGATCTCGATGACCCAAAGCCTGATGTAAAAAATATATAAATAAATATTTGAATGATTATAAGCATGGGCGAAGAACAAGAGAAAGTATGAGAGTATAAAGAGCGACGATGACATACCACCGTTGATAGAGTTGAATGAACATAAAAATGAAGTGGACGAAAATAAAAAGAGGTATATTGACGTGCCAGTGTTGGTTGTGATGGATAAAAATGACACTGAAGTATTTATTTATAAATAGATATTATAGATAAAATGAATTGTTTAACTTTGAACTCATTATTTTCGAAACATATTATATAACAAAAAACTAAGTCGTGATAATTTTTAGTTATATGAATTTCATTGCAACCGTTATTCAATAAGATGGTAAGGATGCCTCAATTATATATATGTTGCAATTACTAATTGAAGTCCTTCTTGATAAGAGGAGCGGGGCATATCCCCACCTCATTGAACAGGGACCTATGGTGAAAACATGTACACTTTGAGTATTATTTAAGCTTTCTTTTAATTTGTTTCTCATGTTGATTTAAACTAAACCTAAACAATTTACAAGAGATTAGGTGCTTTGTAATTCCGATGCTTTGGTGGTTTGGTATTGGTGATTGATCATCCGACAACGTTTGAAAATCTTTTCCAGCTTGGCTACAGTTCGAACAAAATTTTGACTATAACCGTATATAAAGATTTGACTGATGCTTTTAGTTGTCATTTTCAAGTGTGTATGGAATAGAAATATGTATCTAGAATTGATATTCCACCGTGATTTAAGTATTTCTAACAAAAAAACCTTTGATACATAAATTGGGATTTCATTTAGACTATCGCAATATGTAAGCTTTTTTAAACTATGTATATATACCATAGTTTGATTATGGAAAGGTATCAAACTTTATTATCCATTAAATTACAATAGACACATCAAGAGATCTTTTCAATATGTAGATGCATCTAGACAACGGCTACGGGGCGAAACCCCGCCACACCGATAAACAATTCCCATAAGAGTAGTTCTATGGGAGAATCTGACTACTTAGTTAAGTGGTTATGTGCTAGAGGATGATGATAACAATAACTTCAATAATTGTGTAACAGTTTCAAGGTATAGATCACATTAGGCTTAAATTAAGTATAACAACATATTTCAACATAAGTTGAAAGCTATATAATATTACATCATATTTGTGCTTAAATTGAAATTTTAAATTGAGTTTAACAATTGTGAGTAATTGCGGGAAAGATCTTTTTATAGTCCACTAAAGCGTATGTTAGGAGAATCAAGTATTTGAATGATCAACCATATATGTAGTAAATCGTTGGTGATTTCGACACAAACAAAGAATCTTGGTAGCAGGAAGTATATGCCAGTGAAGGAATTAATTGTTTTAGAATTCCAAACCAAACAAAAGAAGAATTCATGTTTAAAAATCGTACAACACTCAGCGAAGCACTAAAAACATTACATAATAAAATAATATAGTAAGGTCTAAAATATTTTTTTAAAATAATATTTTGCTGTATTTTTTTATTATAAAATAATTGCATACAATGTAGGGCTCAACCTTTACAATTAAATGAACAATTGTTAGAAATCAACAAGTATCTCAATGGCACTACATGGCATGTCCAGGATGCAAAGAAAAACATATGTACATGAAAGGAAAACATGGTGCAATAGATGTGTAGTCATAGTGAATGCACCGATGTCACAGTAACAATAGAGAGTTTAAGCGATAGAAATCAACTATCTTTTTTTATTGCATGTTGTGACAGCTACATAATAGTACACAATGATCACAATAGTGGTATGATCACAATAATTGGAAAAATGGCTGAAATTATTGTAGATAACACTAGAGTAATTGTAGTCTCATACTTTGGAGAATGCAGAAAAAGGCCAACTCCATCTACCTTAGGTAATAATACAACTTCCGAACAGTAAATCAGAAAGCAATGGACATCCGTGAGCAAGGTTTGTAAGCTTAACCTAATTACCGATTTTTTACAGATATATTACCAATTGTTTTTTAATGATTCATTGTAGGTTTTTGAATTGAATGTTTGTTAGTATGTTACCACAAAGATTTTTTAGCATCAGTCTCGGCCAAAATTAACCTGCAAAAAGTTCAGCTCCTTACCATTAAGAGGTTGGACATACAGGAAGATGAAAATATAAGGCAAAATACCATGAGTTTCTCAGATGCCAAGTTTAAGTGATATAATGGGAAAGAGTACAATACTAATGTAACTTCGAAAATCCAGTATACATATAATTTTTTGTTGTGAGACAATTTGACGAAATATATAGGAGTTAAACCTAAAATGCGTGCAACGTCTAAGACTAAACTCTACAAAAGGGATGGTTCATCAAAAAAAAAACGAAGTAGAGAGCATTCTAAGACAATAACATATGCACTTTGGACTGGAGTACAGAATTGAGGAGAGTGCTAAAACCTAATTGAGCAAGTTTAAGATCAAATACTAACTATCCTCAGAAGATGATAATGAAAGAAAGAGTTGATATCTTAAGTTCACGGATTTTGAATCCAATTATTATTAAAGAAATACACACTTATTCCGTGAAGGATAGGGAAATACTCACCGACTCTTACAATATATAATGGTGAATTAGTAAGTGTGTATTTTCCTAATAATATAACAATTGTATTTTTGAACATTACGGGGGATTTATGTTACTGTGGCTATTGTAAAATTCTATCTGCGTGCAAAAAAAATGTTCATTGATTACAACATGATAAATCTTTTCTTCTTCTTTTTCAGTAAATTTAATTGTTCAAACTGTTAGTATAAAGTTGCACATTCAAAACTTTGAGATCCTTGGAATGTATTTGTATCTTGCAAGACAGCCATTAAAAATTATTTAAAGATATATATGCGTGAGTTCCTAATTCCCTTTTTAGTTTCTTTGTATCATGTAGTTCAAATGCTTTGGATTGAAGTTGGTTCTCCATTTTTTTTCTACAGCCTGAAACCCCCTATTACAACTCATGTTCAAAATAATGGATCAAAAAAATTATTTATGCGCATCCTACCTTTTCCGACTTTAAATATAAAGTTCTCTTTCGTTCCTCTTTCGCATCACAACTTTAAATATAAAGAGTAGTAAAATAAAATTCTTTGTTTAAGATTTTTCTTTCATCCACCTTTTTGCTTTCATCAACAAAAGAAAAAAGCAAATCCCTAGCTAGAGATAAAAAAATAAAAATAAAATTCAAGTAAACGGAGTTATTTATTAAATTAGAGAAATACATGTTATTGAAGAGATTTATATCAAATTAACTCAAATTAACAAACCTGAATTATTAGTTGATACTTGAAAGGTTACCCATAAATTTAATACTGGACGATTGATGAGTCATAGTATGTTCCCTTTGCAGGTTTTGATTTCTGATTTTACGCTTTTAAAAAAAATGATTTACATCAAATGAATTTGGTATTTTTTTTGTTATTTATCAATCTGCTTGATCTATTTCCATTTGGTGTTACAGGAATCTGAATGGAGCTCTAAACATATTTTTTTTTTGTTTTTATATAAGTAGCTGAACTCCAAGAATTTGATGCAGTGGGGAGGTTGGAAACAAAGGGATATAGTAAGTTGATCGATATCCCCTTATGCATCCTTATAAGATCGAATATTACTAGGTTTATTGAAAAATCCATTGTTTTTGCCCTTCTTTTATATGTGGCATCATTTCGAAGGTATCCTTTAGGTATAAAATCCTAAATATTAGGAGGAATTTTTTTTTATCTCTAGCCCATAAAGTTTTATATCCTTCTTTTACTTATTTGTAAATACAATTGGTTAAAAAAATTCATCTTTGTTTTACAATGATTTTTATTAATAAAGCTGGAGAATGTCTAAGTTTTATATCCTTCTTTTACTTATTCTCTAGAGGTTCACCTAGAGAATGTCTAACTTTTTTTTTTGCCACGTCATCCTCACATCAATGTGTTGGAGATGATTTTTTTATAAATATAGTTGTTTATCCTATGTGGATTAAGACTTTTTTATTCACACGTATTCCAGCAGAGAAGCTCTTATAAGCTAAGGAGGTGAATTTTTTTAAGTCTTAATAATCAAGTTGTAAGACGGCAGGATTCTATTTCACAGAATAAAAAAAATCCCATGTTTGAGTCTAAGTGCGGGATTTATTTGATGGAAAAAGATAGAACATCTTTGAGTTTGACAACATTTTGTGTTTGCTAGCTTGGCTACGTTTAGAACATAATTTTGGCTATAATATAGAGTCACACATAAAATTGATGTTCCATTGTGATTTTAGCTTTTCTAACAAAATTTTCTTCGGTAGGTAACTTAAAATTTAATTCGAATTTTCGTCATGTACAAGAGTTTGATTACTAAAGGTTATCAAAGTTGACTATCCATTAAAAATAACCAGACTAATCAAGAATTTTGTAAGGATATCCTAATGTATCTAGGTAACGGGTGCAGGGCAAAGCCCCACCACACCAAATCAGTAATTCCCACCACACCAAATATCGTCAATTTCATATCTATACTGATTCACTAAGTTATCGTCAATTTCATAACAAAGACAAACAGTTGGATGCACACGAATCTATATTTGGTTATTTTAGACTATATAATATATATGTATCAAATGTCCT
>JAJJMC010020432.1:515262-538719 GCA_023531435.1 Papaver californicum
AATTGGTTTAGTTATTTCAGTTTTTTTTTCTTCAGTAATTTGTGTGCCATATGAATTTTTATTTGTCAAATAAGTATTCTTCATACGGGTTCTAATCATATATTTATTTTGTAGTTGTCCCATATGATTTTGTAGTGCTTTGTCATATATATCTGCTACTGATCATATTGGGTCATAATAAGAAGAGACTCATGTTTAATTACAACGTATCAAACATTGAAAAAGGAAATCATAAAATTGTTATTGTCTGGAAAAAACGTGCACATGTCCCTTAAATTGATATTAATGAGTGTGCTATGATGACTGATATGCTAACATGAGTTTTCTAGAATGGTTGCATGATTCTAATAATAAGGAGTGGGAGCATTGGTAATCTTGAAATGATCACATAGCACTTATCAACTTGAAAAATGAAAAATATAATTCAAAAAAATTGAGCTCTGTAGTAACCTTCTAAAATGAGAAAATAGGAAACTCATTCTCGCAGTAAAGTCTAACAGTATGTGGCCGAGTGGTTCCCTTCGGGAGCCCAAAGGAAAAATTATTGAAGATTGATGAAATTCTTAAAAAGAGATGGTCATCCTGAATTCCTTAGGGATGTATGGTTTTTTAGTGAATGGAAAGCTTACGCATCTATTATGCATTAGGTACCTACGTACAGGGACATGTGTGGGTCAAAGCCCATTTCAGTGGGAAGGTACCTACAATAAGAACTTGGACTCTCTGAGTAGTATTTAAGCGTGCTTTTTGTTTCTCATGTCAATGTAGACCATACGCAGACAATTTAAATAAATTAGGTCTTTTGTAATTCTCATGCCTGGTGATTGATTATTTAGCAACGTTTGAAAAAAAATCCAGCTTGACTATAGTTCGAACAAAATTTTGAATATAGCAATGTATAAAAATTTGGTTAATGCATTTAGTTTTCATTGTCAAGGGTGTATGTAATATACATATGCATCTCGAATTGATATTCTATTGTGGTTTAAGCATTTCTAACAAAAAATTATTTGGCATGCAACTTAAAATTTCATTCATACTTTTATGATATCTAAGTCTTTTTAAACTGCACACATATACCATAGTGGGATTATCAACGGATATTAAATTTTCCTAACCATAAAAATAATCATATTAATTAAGAATTTTGTCTCGTCACTACAGAAAGCAGTGGGACATTGGGGAATTACACGCTCCATATCAAACAATTTTGATGGTATTTTTGGCTCCAATGATATGTAAATGGGTGACTGAAGTTACGCATCAAGTATTTTTATCCAAGTTTTACGCATTTCGTAGAAATGCAATTCAAGGAGCTGGTATACTTTATTCATTCCCCAACCATTTACCCTTTCGATCATCATCCTTCAGAACTTTTCAGTACTCATCTCTTACTTACCTAAATCTATCTATTCTTGGGTATTATCAAAAATGGTCACACAATTAGCAACCTGTTCACAAAAAGGTCACAGTATTATAAACTATTTGCAATATAGTCACTAGACCACTAAATGGAGAATTATGTCACTAGTCAGAGTTCAGTCAGACCATAGAATTACCCAATTATCCCTCAAGAAAGTCAATTAAAGGGTGTTGGTGGTGCTGCTGGTGGTAGTGTTGTTGTTGCTGCTGCAGTTGTTGTTTGTGATAAAGTGGTGGTGTTGCTGCTGTTGTTGCTGCTACTACTGGTGAAATTAAACTCGTTCAGGATTGTTACATGGCATCGGAACTTCAGCCCACTTTCAGGATCGTTACATGGCACCGGAACTTCAGTTCACTTTCATGATCGTTACATCACATTCTTCTCAAGGGTTCACTTCTTTCTCTCTTGGGTATAAACGCCACCACTTCATCACCATCACCTCAACAACGAGGAGGGGTATTTAGGACAAAATTCAGACATTTTTTTTTCAAAACAGTTAAGTCAGATGGAAAAATACCCTTTTGTAAACACTAATTAAAAGTGTGATGATTTTTTAAAACCAATTAGGGGAAGGTGACCATTGTGTAAATGACCCTTTATTCTTCAGGCTATAATAGTGATCTTATTAATTAGTAGGTCTTTGTTGGGTTCATGTTCAATTTTATTTTTTATTTTAAAGCATATGTTTATTTTAGAACCCTGTTATTGGAGATGCACACTTTTCATTTTGAGGGCTGCAATGGATTATTTTGTTCAAAATGGGGATATGGGGTGACTCAATAGTCATGTCAAAGGTCAAAAATATCCTCCCTCAATAAAAACCCTAAATATAATACAAAAACTAAAATAAACTAAATCTAATTACCCTTTAAATTCATTTCCTCTCCTCCTACTCTTCTCCTCCTCTCTAACCGTAACTCAACTTCATCTTCTCTGTTTTCTCTATTCAAACGACGATTCATCGACGATTCTAAAAATTATTAATCGACGATTAAACTCTTTACTATAAAACAAGATGAGGTCAAAGCAAGTGACCAAATGAAACAATTTACGAACCAGGCGAAAACCAATTTATAGTGATTCGAGTTCAAGTTCTGCCAAAGAACCCGAAGAACCACAACACGAATCTACCATCGAAGAAGAAGATCAACCACCTACTAATCCACCAGAAATAACTCGTTTAACTATGAATCACAAAACCCATAATTTTTCTATCAAGTTTATTGCTTAATTAAGGTACATTTTTTAAATTTAGGGTTCCATATTTCAGTTCCTTCCTAGCCGTAAATACAGACCTACAGTTGGGAGATGATGAACTCCCAACCGTAGAATAATATTAATTGTTTTTTTTACGGATGAGAATTTATGAATTCCCAATCGTAAACTCATGGTAGTGTTTTTGTTACGGATAGGAAATCAAACATTCCTAATTATAACAATACTTACGCCTAGTACAAAATTTTGAAAATCCAGTCGTAAATATAATTTCCTAGCCATGAGTGACCCTGAATTTGGGTTTAAATTTTTTTTCATAGTTTATGGCTAGGTCAATGCTTGGAAAATCCAACTGTATACTAACTCGATCCAACCTTAAATAAGATTTTCTAGTCATAAAAGAACCTGAGTTTATGTTTACTTTTGGTTTAAAGATTATGGCTAGGTCGATGCTATGAAAAGCCAGCCGTAAAGCAATCTGGCCCAATCGTAGAAACATATTTCCCAGCCATAAGTGACCAGAGTTTCCAGTTTTGAAATCCCATTATTTTTTGGTTTTTAATTTTTTTTTTTTGTTTTGTTTTTTTTTTCTTGTTATTTGTTATTATATGTATTGAACATGCCTTTTAAATTTGTTTTAGGCCACGAAATGACAAGAAGAAGAGAAGAGCGCAAGAAGTTACACCAGGAAATGCCCCTACTCCAACCCATCATCACAAGAAAAATTTGGGTGCAAAAAAAAGGAAGACGGGTACACTTGTTATTAATGAACCAATGGAAGAAGTAATTGAACGTGCAGTTATGCTTTCTCAACAACGAAAGCAACATAACCATGTACAAGAACATAAGGACGAAACAAGTGTTCGTCCATTGGTTGGTCCTTCCGATGTTAAAAGGAAAGAAAAATAGAAGAAACCATCTCCTCTTATAACCTCTCAAGTCATTAACAACATGGTTCTTTTGCCCGGAAAGGACAATGGAAGACCTTGGGGTGAGCCAAGGGATAGGTCATTCGTCTTATTTGGTTACCAACATTCATGGGCAGGAAGGGTCTGTCAGGCGCTGGTAATAATCTAATCTAATCTAATGTATAACTAAAACTTTATATTTTATATTATTATGAACTAATGTTTTTCCGTTGTTTATGTAGGATCATACCACAACGGTCCCGAAACTCAAACACCATAGGGAGTGTTTTTGGCCATTGGATAACGAAAGCTAAGTGGTGGAAGCCTTGGTTTAGGCTTCGGGATTGTGGCCTGGAATAGCCTCTGAACAGTACGATGTTGTCACTGTTTGCTCCTTTAGGGAGAGGTATTTTCCCGAGATAACAACATCTCATCTTCCGATCGGCAAGATGATTATCACTCAAAGCGATGCTCTTCAAATTACAGGCCTTTCCGTGGATGGTAAATTCGTGCATGAGGGTTTCAACAACTCTCTTTCTTTTGAAGATCTTTTTAAGTTGCCCTTTGAATGTCTTGGATGACACAAGCATGAAGCCGAAAAAGAGTTTGAGATTGGAGCCGGAGAACCGTCGAAGGGAGAAAATGAGTTCGACAACAGAAGGAAGAAGAATAAGGATGGTGCAATGGTTGCGCCAAAAATGGCAAGAAAGATTAATTTTTGAGTCGGCTGAAGGATAAGTTTCAGAATTCCAAGGATAGGGAGATAGACCCAGCAAGGGTTAGACATCCATCTACAACTTACTTGTTGTACGCACTTGGCACCATCATTTTTCCCGATCTTTCGGGACAGGGTGAACACTTGCTATATACATCTTTTGCAACATCTCATTCTCGAGCCGGAGTTCAACAAGGTAGCCGAGTACTCGTGGGGAACATCCACCCTTTCTTTCTTACTTGAGAGTCTAGCTAAAGCTTCGAGGTGGAACCAAACATAATTTGCAGGGAATGTTGGCCTTCTCCCGGTAATTTTTGTGTTATATTTCTGACCAATGGTTCTAATTTTATATTGATTTGTGTTTAATATAATTCTGTTTTTACGCAGTCATGGGTTTACGACCATTTTTCTACTTTGAGGTCACACAAGGAAAATACAAATTGGCGTTACCCTACTCTAACAAGAACTAGATATCCCTTCTCATGAAATTAGCAAAATGACAAAGAGGCAAAGATGGTTGAGATGAGGGGAAAATTAGACGCTTTGACCGGCAACGATATGGTGTTTGACCCATACCACAGGCTTGATGAAAATGGTAAAGATGCTCGTCAATTTACCGATGTGGAGACCTACAACGGACCATTGTACCATCCTATATGGTATGTTATTTACAACCCTCGTAGAACTCTCCGTCAAATTGGGTATGTCCAGAAAATTGTTCGCGATGAGGAAGCACACTTTAAAGTGGACGGATCACACTTTAGTCTTTCAATTAGTAATGTTTGATTAGTTCACAACCCTATTGCATCGGTCGAGGACTAGAACAGTCACATTAGAACTCCTACCAAATAGATTTGACTGAGTGTTGTGCCTTTCATGGTACAAAACTAGCCTAGGATAACTACTTGACTTGGTTTAAGAACATTGGTCATCCTTATGTGATAAATATGGATATGGAAACGATACCATACTTCAACAACATTGTGGATCATCTAAGTTCATCGAAGGGAGCTAGTTTTTGGAAGGAGAGATATCTTATGGTGGTACGTATACTATTTTATTTCTTATTGTATAGTTTTTTAAATTTTGTATAAATATTGAAAATTTGGACACTTTTAATTCCTAAATAGGTCGAGAGAGTTAAGTGGTTGGTGAAGGACATGAGCGGTTGCATTGATGGTGGTAAAGTGTTGAGGGTTGATGCACAAAGACGACTGCGAACCAAGATTGAACGTTTACCTGACCATGACTCTTCAAATCTCAATTGGTACAACGATGACGAAGAGAGGAGGGGTTCCAAGAGAGATAGGTCGGCATCCGGTAGCTTTGAAACACCTACTCCTACTCTCACTAGTTCTTTATCTAGAGGAGGTTCAAATGAAGAGATTCATGAAGAGATTGTTCAAGATCAACAAGTTTGAATTTGGTTTCTTATTTTGTTGCGTATATGGATATCTAGTACTTTCTTTAGTTTATGGATTTATGGATTATTGATGGTGGATTTTTGACGAATGAGAAAATTGTATTGTTTTTCTCCTAGATGAAGAATCATGAAATAAATATACATAAATCTCTGATCAAGCATTAGAATTGTCAATAATACTTTTATCCCACATTCTGCAAGAAAATCGAGAAGGGATGTTCAGCTCCTGGATAAATTGGCCCTGTAGCTTCTTTGCATATATGTGCACTATAGAAATTTCAGATCTATACTCAATTAAATCCTCGTTATTTCATATGCACCCATGAAGACTATTTGTATAAGACAGAATATATTAATTATACAAAATTGCGAACATTCAGAAAAGAGGCTATGCCATATTTGAATAAAAACGCTAATTAGATGCACACCATCTAATTGCAGAGTCACATCAAGCATTGTCTCAAGTTGCAAACTTCCATGGCTGAATCTCTTGAAAATGTTCGGTATACACTGCATAAAAGTTAAGCATAAATGCTAACAATTAAAACTCACAAGACTGAGAAACCCTAAATAAGCCATAGTTATGGTCACGACATTAATGTATGGCAAAGCTAGCGGCACATAGGAAATAACCATGGTACTAGCAAGTGCCAGCCTTAGCAACTCCTAGCCACATTCTAAACACAAATGAGTAGCATACACCTTTTCCAAAGGCTAAAAAGCCAACAAAAGCCAAAAGTTCAGCAAACCCAACATACTCACGCGCCAAACAGGCCATAGCGGTGCTAGCGCTAACACCAGCGCCAACAGGAAGCCATATTTCTAATTGAAAACTTGTGTGAGCTTATTCACTTTTCCAAGGATCAAATCGTATATGCGTGAACAGACAGCTGATGTCGTCTCCAATGGAGATAGAAACAGTTATATCAGACAACCCAGTTATGAACATTGTCACTTTCACCGAGGAAGACATGATGGCCGAAGAAGGTCACAACCGAGCCCTATATGTTACTTCTCATGTCAAGGAGTTCGAGTTCAGAAGGGCCCTTATCGACACAGGAGCAACTGCTAATATTATTACACTCAAGACGCTCAAAGCGGCCCATGTTCCGCAGAATCAGATCATGCAACATCCCATAGTGATGAAAGATTTCGAAGGTAACCGCACTAACTCTTATGGACGCGTTTATTTAAACTTACAAGTGGGTCCTATCGTGTCAAAGGTGAAATTCCACGTCATTAAAAAAGAGCCCGAATACCACATGATACTAGGGCTCCCATGGTTACATGACAACAAAGTTATCCCTTCCACCTATCATAAATGCGTGAAGGCAATGCTGAATGGGAAAATCATACACATAACATCATCGCCATCACCCTACACTCCAATATATGATGTTGAGTTCTTTATACCCGAGGGTGATACTTTCGAACCATCCAACAAAGTTTACAGCACACCATTACCTGTCTGGGTATCAATAGCAGACGAACCATCAACCTTTGCCGCAGAAGTCGGGTCGTCAGGCGAAACTTCTATACCCTCTTGATACCACCATGGGACCTCTGGCATCGCAAATCCTCAACCTTCTAAGAGGAGTCATAGTTTCGTAACTAGTTGCGACAACGATGAAAAAGTTGTCTACCTCTGAAGTCGTTGTTAGCAATTAACAGGGGAGGCCCACAAAGAGTCTTCCCACCCAGAGATATGCAACCATAGTAAGGAAAAATACATTGAGGGGGTCCAAAACGCGCCGTGAAAATTACAAGACGGTACAGATGCTACGGCTAACACCCTTGAAACTATCAAATTCGAAACAGAAGAAAATCCACGACCAATTTCAATCAGCTCAACCTTGTCACCAGAAGAAAAAATGGGGCTTGTCAATCTACTCAAGGAATATCAAGACGTCTTTGCCTGGACTTACGAAGAAATGCAGGGTTGGATTACAAACTGGTCACTCATCATTTACACGTTGCTCTTGACGCCAAACCAGTCAAACTACAACTCAGACAGTTCAGACATGAAATCGAAGAACAAATCAAGACCGAAATTCGGAAGTTGCTAGCAGCGGGTTTTATCAAACCTATCCAACACCCCACATCGTTGGCTAACATTGTCCCCATCATAAGAAGAATGGACAAATAAGATGTTGTGTGGACTTTAGGAACCTGAACAAATCCTGTCCCAAGGATGACTTTCTTCTCCCAAACATCGACATGCCCGTGGATGCTACCAGTGGACATGGCATGTTTTTATTTATGGATGGTTATCGTGGCTACAATCAAATAAAGATGTACGAGTACGATGCCGAGAAGACCACGTTCTGAACTCCTATCGGGAACTTCTATTACACAGTGATACCCTTCGGAATGAAGAATGTCAATGCTACTTACCAAAGAGTCATGGAAGCAATCTTTCACGACATGATGCACAGGCAAGTACAAGATTATGTCGACGACGTGGTAGTGAAATCTAAAACAAGAGTGTCCCATACAGACGTCCTACGCCAATTCTTCGAGAGATGCCGTGAATACCATTTGAAGATGAACCTTCTGAAGTGCGCCTTTTGGTGTATCCTCCTGGAAGTTTCTGGGGTTTCTGATGGACCCAACCAAAACACAGACAATCACCACCATGCCGCCACCACGCACTGTAAGGGAACTTAAAAGATTTATGGGAAAAGTATCATATATTCGACGTTTTATCCCTGGACTAGGTCAATTTGTTGCTTCATTTACACCCCTGTTAAAGAAAGAGGCATGATTTATCTGGTCATCTATACAACAAAAGGTATTTCATCAAATTCAACAATTGTTGTTATCACCAGCCGTTATGAAATCTCCAACTTCGAGAAAACCACTACTTCTATACACGTCCTTCAGTGAGGTGGTCATAAGATCCCTATTGGCTCAAGAAGACGATATAGGGATTGAATGTCCCATATACTATCTCAGTCGTACCTTAAGAGATGCAGAGTTGGGGTACCCCAAAGTTGAAAGAGCATGCATATCCTTGGTGCATGTTGTTCAGAATTTTCGACACTATCTACTAGCAAATAGAGTAGTGTTGATGGCTAAGGATGATCCCATAAAATTTGTACTATCAAAACCTTCTCTCGTAGGACGAGCGGCAAAGTGGTTACTACAAATGTCAGAGTTCGACATATCATGTGTATCACCAAAAGCGATAAAGAGATAAGCAGTCGCATACCTACTTGCATCTTTTCCAGGGGAAGATGATACCATAACTCATGTAGATGTACTTGGAGAATTCCCAGACATCTCATTCGCTGAAGAAGAAGCCTGGTTATTTACTTTGATGGCTCTGCTACCCTAAGCAATAATACAGGAGGAGCCGGTGTCATACTAGTTTCATAGAACGGCAAAGTATTCTCACATTCATTCAAGTTGGAATACAAATCCACCAATAACTCTTCCGAGTATGAAGCCTTTCTACTGGGACGATCACTAGCCAAACAAGCTATAGCAACACGTCTCGAAATAAGGGGAGACTCGAAATTGCTAGTAAACCAGATGAATGGTGTATATTCTCTCAAGGAAGAAACACTAGCCCCGTATAGGGCTGAGGCACAAAATCTTTTAACTCACTTTGTTGAGGCGGCGATCGTACATATGGGGCATACCAACAATAGACACGCTAATTTCTTGGCAACGCTAGCCTCAAAACTATAATTCGAGGACTCAAAGGCAACCCTCACTGTGCAAAGACGTACCATGCTCTTGACATGGATGAACAAGACTAACGAATAACAAGCCAACGACTAGAGGACACTTATTATCCAAGAGCTTAGCAATTCGCATAGCAACGGAAGTTCAGTATTAAAGAGTTAAATCATTTATTTCTATTACGTGGAGTACTATATTATAGAAACTCATATGGCTCTCTATTAAGATGTCTGGGGGATGATGAAGCACAAGGGCAACTTAGTCAGGTAAACCGTGAGATGTGTGGTCAGACATTAGTAATAACCTTATATAGACGTCTCCAACGTCTTGGGTATTACTGGCCCACCATGGAGGCTCAATCACGATTGTTGCAAGGATCTTTCCCTAGTTGTCATATCCCGCCGCAGCAGTCAGAAGTACTGACTATACACAATGTTAGGGACTGGCGGGGGCCGTATATCAAATACCTTCAAGATAATATGCTACCTCAGGAAAAGCGGGAAGCGGCACGCTTGATCCGAAAATCCAAAAGATTTGTCTTCAACGAAGGAATACTCTACCGAAAGAGCTTGGTGAAGATTTGTTGCGATGTCTGGCAAAAGAAGACATCCAGATTATCCTGAAAGAAGCGCACGGAGGGGAATACCAAGGCAAGAGAAAACTATTTCTCCAAGTCCATGAGAAATATTACTGGCCAACCATGAAGGACGATACAGCTTCATTTGTTCAGAAATGTCACCAATGTCAATTCCACGGCAACCTCATCCACACACCTTGCCTTCCTCTCCACCCGGTAAGCAGCCCTTGCCCATTCTATAGCTGGGGACTGGATCTCATTGGTAAAATCAATCCATCCATATCAAAGCAATACGAGTACATACTTACTGCAACGGAATACTTCACCAAATGGGTCGAAGTTGTACCCCTCAGAAGCACGACTAGAGCAACAATAACGGCCTTCATCAAAGAACACATTATATGTAGATTAAGGTATCGAAGCGGCGAAGCACATCGTAAAAGACAATGGTACTCCATTTGCAAATAAATATGTGCAAAAATTACTCAAAAATTATGGCATCAAACAGGTATTCTCCATGCCATATTACCCTCAAGGAAATGGGAAAGCCGACAGCACCAACGAAACTCTCATCGGAATTCTAAGTTGTATTGTTTATGACCATCCAAGAACATGGCACAAACAGTTGCCTATGGATTTGTGGACATACAGATTTTCTCTGAAGGGTTCTACAGGGACCTCATCATAGTCTCTTTTATATGGGGCCGATGCAATTCTACCTACAAAGATTAAAGTCCCATCATCCAGAATCGCAGCAGCAAGCGGAGTTCATTGGAATGAGTCTGAAATACCCAATTATCGAATAGCGGATTTAGACGTACTCGAATCCAGACGAGCCAAAGCAGGAAAATATGAAGATGCTTAATGACAAAGGATTTCCAGGGTATACAACAAGGAAGTGCAACCACGAGTATTTCAAGTAGGGGATCTGGTACTTAGGACATCTAAGCATATTCGACAAGATATGTTCGTTCTGAAATTTTCTCCAAAGTGGGAAGGGCCTTACATAATTTCCAAGGCCATGTCGAGCGGGTATTACAATATGGTTAATATGAATGGAAAAGCTGTAGGAGCCATTAATGGTAAATGGCCCAAGGCATACTATGCCTAAAACACTTTCATCATTTCTCTCACAAGTTCAATATAACTCCAAAACACATATTTGAACTTTCAAATTCTAAAAACACTACATTCATCTGAAACATTCTTTATTCAAACTATTCAAAACCCCAAAAAAGGAGATAACATGAATGTTTCGCTACCTATCATATGGCCTAAAACAGATCTCTGAATAGAGGGTAATCGCGATGATGCAATTTTCCCAATCTCTCATCATACTTCTCTGAACGAGTCTGAAGATCTTGAGCCATTTCTTCAATTTTAGAGGATTCTTCCTTCAAGGCTTTCCTTTCTGCCAAAGCTGCTGCATGAGCCTCTCTGACACTCTCCAAATATTGACGCAACCAGTTTACGTTGAAACGGAGGCCCTCACAAGTAGTCAATATCTCATACCATTCCTGGATTTTTAACTCTGTAACCATATACAGAAGCGTGCCATCCATCTCAGAAATAACAGGGAGTAGTCCTGCGACGACTGTTACAAGAATGGGAGTATGACTCTTCACCATTTCTGTTGTAGCGATATGCCCGTACTTCTTCCATATCTTTGTGTAGAGATCCACATGATATTTTGGCACAACAGATCCTCCCACTGCTTCATACTTCTGATATGCTTACTCCGTTTCTAACTCAAAAGGGAGCATGACGTTCGGATAATCATGGACGGGAAGACTCGAGTCAACATTCGCAAGAGAAGCCATGATTTTGGAAAAACTGTTAAAGTCGGATTCAACATATGCTCTGCTATTCGCTGGTACGAATTCCTTATTTTCCTTAATCCTAACATGTCTAATCTCCATATCCTGCTACAATCAAACAAGCAACAATACGTTCAAAAAAAAAAAACAGTTTCAAAAAAAAAAAAGGGAAGGAAAGCTGTCTACCCTTGCATTGAAGCTCTTAGTGTTCATATGTCTCTTTGGTACCTTCTTAACCCGAGAAACCTAGAAAAAAAAACAACCGAATCATGTCCAGGCTTTCACCATAATCATCATACACATATGAAATCTTGGGAGTGAAGAGAAACTAATTGGACTTGCAATTAGGGGTGGGTTCGGGGCACTTCGGTTCGGTATTTAATCTATCCGACTCCCTCCCTACTTTCAATATTTCGGTTCGGTACAGTTCGGGAAACACTATTAAAAAGATGGAACCTTATCGGTTCGGGGTGAATTCGGTTAGAGTCAATTCGGTTCGGTATCGGTTTTGAACCAACAAGAAACTACCATTTTGATATTAAACACAAAAATTAAATACACAGTAGATTAAATAACAACATCAGTAGAGTTTAGTAGACTACAAAGCCTGTATTATTTGCATTTAAATGGTTTCATTATGTGCAGTACATGGATTACATATATATATATATATATTCTCTTTGATTTTCTGTGCTTGAAACCATTATCTACTAAATTTAAATCTGTTATTCTTCTTGTGATAAATCATTTGAAATTTAGGACTGGAGATACCATTGCATTTGCCACATTTTCATCAGTCAATCCAGCTATTTCTTTCAGCGGTTTCCACATAAATTTTCTCCTGTTTCATCCATGTACACCGTTAACACCATATTATAACAGCAAACAGATTTCGGGAGATTAAAAGAAGAAGAAAAACAGTGAGAGAAATCATAATTTGTGTGAATGCTCTTAGTACCAGTTTCCACATTCTGCAATGACTTTTACTTTGGGTCGGAGAGTAGGCAGCAAAGCAAGAAATTGCAATTCCGATTTCGACGGTACCTATTTAAACATACATAGTTGAAAAGGTTTTGTAATGGGTTATGTTGGCCATGTTCCAACCACCAAAAATCAGACTTTGAATCGTCTCATTCAGGGCCTCGAGAGTGTACATACGTAACTAGAAGTATATATGTAATAGTATCGGTTCGGTTCGGTTGGTTCGGGAATGGGAGAAGCAAAACCGAACCCGAAACCTGTTCATGTTCGGTTCGGTTCGGGATCACAGGTTCAACTTCGGTTCAGCATCGGTTCGGTCAATATCGGTTATGGTTCGGGGGTTTTTTCGGTTTAGTTCGGTTTTCGGTTAATCCGACCCACCCCTACTTGCAATCCAAGTAGTACGCTTGATGCAAGAGCTACCTTGGTTCGAGCTACCATTGTTGTCAGACATGTTGCAGTGATAAAGTGATGATATTCAAATCTCTTGAGAAGAATGAAAGTGAAAATGGTTAGAGTCATCCGCTTGTTTAAATAGACAAAAGGTTGGAAACCCTAAAATTCAAATAAGTGGAATTTTCTGAGAGCTATCCCGAGGAGAATGGATCTGAGCATGACTGATGACCAAAGCTCCAAGACCGACCGTTGTCAAGAGGGAGGTGACAAGCTTCACTCAGTGACTGGCTCATCACGTGCAGGTACAACTCATCCACGCCTCCAGTGCAACAAGATTTATGGGCGTGACTCCCCTGTCTGTTTTGCTCGTATGAAAGATCATCTTTGCTTTACCAAAATCCGCACATAGATGCTACCACTAGCGCCTCAGTATCGATACCACCATCTAGTGCTTACCAAGAACCATTACTATTCCGCGCTAAGCATGGGACTTAATGTTGATGGTGGATTTTTGACGAAGGAGAAAATTATAATATTATTTTTCGCCTAGATGCAGAAGCATGAAATAAATATACATAAGTCTCTGATCAAGCATCATAATTATGAATAATATTATTATCCCACATTTCAACAAGAAAATCGAGAAGGGATGTTCAGTTCCTAGCTAAAATTAGCCATGTAGCTCCTTTGCATATATGTGCACTATACAACATGTGGCGACCTACAACGGACCACTGTACCATCCAACATGGCATGTCATTTACAAACCCTCGTAGAACTCCTCCGTCAAATTTGGTATGTCCATAAAATTGTTCGCGATGAGGAAGCACACTTTAAAATGGACAGATCACACTCTAGTCTTTCAATTAGTAATGTTATATTAGTTCACAACCCTATTGCATCGGTCGAGGATTGGAACAGTCACATTAGAACCCTTTACCAAATAGATTTGACTGAGTATTGTGCCTTTCATGGCACAAAAGTAGCCTAGGATAACTACTTGACTTGGTTTAAGAACTTTGGTCATCCTTATGTGACAAATATGGATGCGGAAGCGATACCATATTTCAACAACATTGTGGATCATCCAAGTTCATCGAAGGGATCTAGTTTTTGGAAGGAGGGATATCTTATGGTGGTACGTATACTATTTCATTTCTTATTGTATTAATTTTCCAAATTTTATATAAATATTAAAAATTTGGACACTTTTAATTCCAAAATAGGTCGAGTGAATTAAGTGGTTGGTGAAGGACATGAGCGGTTGCATTGATGGTGGTAAAGTTTTGAGGGTTGATGCACAAAGACGACTGCGAACCAAGATTGGACGTTTACCTGACCATGAATCTTTAAATCTCAATTGGTATAATAATGACGAAGAGAGGAGGGGTTCCAAGAGAGATAGGTCGGCATCTGGTAGCTTTGAAACACCTACTCTTACTCTCACTGGTTCTTCATCTAGAGGAGGTTCAAATGAAGAGATTCATGAAGAGATTGTTCAAGATCAACCTTAAGGTAAAGGTCGGGGTAGATCAAAAGGAAAAAGTCAAGGTTGAATTTGTTTTCTTATTTTGTTGAGTATATGGATATTTAGTATTTTTTTTAGTTTATGGATTTATGGATTGTTGATGGTGGATTTTGACGAAGGAGAAAATTATAATATTATTTTTTGCCTAGCTGCAGAAGCATGAAATAAATATACATAAATCTCTGATCAAGCATCATAATTATGAATAATATTCTTATCCCATATTCTGTAAGAAAATCGAGAAGGGATGTTCAGCTCCTGGCTAAATTGGCCCTGTAGCTGCTTTGCATATACGTGCACTATAGAAATTTCAGATCTATACTCAATTAAATCCTCGTTATTTCATATGCACCTACGCAGACTATTTGTAAAAGACAGAATGTACTGATTATACAAAATTACGAACATTCAGAATAGAGGTTATGCCATATTTGAATGAAAACGCTAATTAGATGCATACCATTTATTTGCAGAGTCGCATCAAGCATTGTTTCAAGTTGCAAACTTCCACAACTGAATCTCTTGAAAATGTTCAGTATGTACTGCATAAATGTTAAGCATAAATGCTAACAATTAAATGTCACAAGACTAAGAAACCCTAAATAGGCCATAGTTATGGTCATGGCATTAATGAATGCCAAAGCTAGCGGCGCCTGGGCAATAACCATGGTACTAACAAGTGCCAGCCTTAGCATGTCCTATCCACATTCTCAACACAAATGAGTAGCATACACCTGTGCCAAAGGATAAAGAGCCAACAAAGTCCAAAAAGTCAGCAAAGCCAACATACTCACACGCCAAACAGTCCCTAGTGGTGCTAGCGCTAGCACCAGTGCCAATGATTGGTGCTTCTAGTGCTAGCGCTAGCGCTAGCCTTACCCATTCCCTTACCTTTTCACCTTGCTCAAGCTTGCACCTATGCTTGTGCTAGCACCAATCATTGCAGCCAAGCACATATGATTGTGCTAGCATCAATCATTGGAGACAAACTCATTGATAATATTACCTTACAACAAACTCACGACTTATTCACGTGTTTTGAGTCCATGACTCCACTAACTCTACGAGAAAACAAAACAATTAAATGGGGGGATTATTCATGGGGTTTTTGTCTGGCGGTTACAGCAACATGTGGCATGGTAACACCCCATGATCTGAAAGTTATAAAATAGTGGTGACGGTTGTAGAAGTTAAGGAGATAATGGAATCATGGTATTTCTTGAAACTTCCAAGGATAATGGGAGGTTACACCATTACCCCCATAATCCTCATTACTCAAAATCTTTATTACCTCCACTACTTTACAAGGAAAAGTGTGTGATATCAACTACTATAAATAGACTACTTATCCATTTCAGAAACACAACAAGCTTAGCATCCTCTCAAGCTCTATGATTTTCTCAATAGTTCTACATTTCTAAACACAATTCAACACACGAATTCATTCAACTTTCTTTGCTTCCCTCCCCTAAGATCAACCCATTTCCTCTCCTTGTGACCGAAGCAGATAGGAACGGCTATTATCGTGGTTTAGGCTTGCCATGTACGATTTTGATTTCTGAATCTAAAGAAAGTACTTCTACAGTATATTATTTTTCCTATAATCAAATTTTTAGGTACAAACATGGATTTATGGATCTTTTAGCTATGGTTGAATTTATGGATATGAATGATACATTTCTTTAGTTATGGATATGAATTTAACTTGAATGAATGATTATTAGTTTTCTTATTGTGTCATTCCAAATACAATGAAAAAATAACACAAATCTTGGTAAAAAATAAAAATTCAGGGTCACTTATGGCTAGGTCGAGCAGTTGAAACATAACCGTAAGTGGACATATTTTAAGTATGTCAGTTTTACGTCTAGATTTAGTTTGAAATCTGGACGTAAATGGCCCTGAGTTGATTATACGGGCAAAAAACTTAGCTGTAAAACTTGGGGTCCTAAAATTTATGTCAGTTTTACGGTTGGGATTATTACAAAACCCAACTGTATAGACCTTAGGTTTAGTCTACGGCTAGGTTTATACAAAGACCTAGCCGTAAGTGACCCTGAGTTTTCACATACGGCTAGGTTTCTGCATTAACCTAACTGTATCTCATGCCTAAGGCTAGGTCATCATGGATAATTCCAAACCGTAAACAGCTTAAATTCTCAAAAATTGATATATTTTCCAATGTAAAAGTGTACAATTACTACCCAAAGACTGACTTTTTCAAAATTTCTAGCAGTTGTGTCTTTCATCTATATATAAGTTAAAATCCTCTCAACAATTACAATGAAAACTTAACTTCTCTTCTTAAATTGCTTCTCTTTTCAATTCTCAACAAATACTTCTCATTTATTCATAATCCAAAAAAACAAACCCATGACTGCTAGATTCACAACTAGAGAAAATGTTTCCATAGCTCGCGCATGGTCGACGACAACATAACATGATCAAGAGATGAACATCAGCTTAGAACAACCCGCGGATAATTTTTGGAACTGTGTCCCTATAATTTTTATCGCGTTATACAGAAATAGAAATGGAATATCATATCAAAGCATCAGGGAAAGATTCGAATTACTTCATAGTCGATGTGAAAGTTTTAGATTGATTGTGGTGGAAACCAAAAGGAGGTATCCTACCATCTACGCTGAAAAAAATACAATTCAACTAAGTGGATTTCAACTATGCTATAAATTTTCGATGATCCTTTATGATGATGTCTTTAGAGAAAAATTCAGGAATCAAAATTTCTATGATGTTTTCATGGAAAGGGACTCGTATTTCGTTGTTTAACTTATCATGTCTAGTTTATTTACTTTATGATTTTTCCCTTATTGTAATGTCATTCCCTTTAATAAAAAATGTTATGAAATTTCCTTTTTAGCGTCAATGAATGAGTATTAGCGTTCATTCTCAACTACTTTGGAAAAAAATCAAACACATTCAGGGTCATTTACGGCTGGGTCAACCACAAAAGCTAATTGTAACTCATTTCTACGGTTGGCTTCAGTACCAAACTCAATTGTAGACTACTCGGCTATTGATGGTTTTGTAATAGTGGTAAATAAAGTTCGTTCAAGGCTTGTGAAGATTTGTTTTTAAACCTAATTTCAAAGACTAAAAATAGCAAAACTCAAATAAAATTGATAACAAAATTGAGAGTAAAATGAGGCTAAGATTCCTCTATTTTCCAAATTTTAAAATGATTTAATTCAATAATTATAATCATGCAATTTCCTACATTTAATTTGATTCTAAAATATTGCAACAAGTGGATTTCTAAAACAACAATTGTATAACAAAAGCATGGAACATCTAAAACCTAGGAAGCATGTACCATCTAACGAAATCACAATTGCTTAATAAAAATCATTAAATCAATTTTTAACCAAGGGAAATAATCATAAAAGAATTATATAAATTAATTAAATAAATATTACCACATAATCGTTGGAAAAATAGCTTCCTCCGTCGCCTCAAAAATGGGTATTAGCTCCTCATATTAATCACTTGCTCAAAATTATGGTTCATAGCTCAAAAAATGTTTACAAATGATAAAAATGGAGTAAAACAAAGAAAACAGTGAGTTTGCAACGTTTATAGACGTCACAGACTAACTGTTAGAGAAGGGATGAAAATAAATGTTGCAGATGTGACAATATTCATTGCAAACGGGTTGAAGAAACTGTTACAACTGAAGATAAACTTTGCATTTGCGATAATATCCGTTGCAAACCGATGAAGAAATTGTGGCCAATTGGTTGGAGATTTTGTTGCCTATTCCTTGTTCTTCATGCAGCAGCATCAATTTTTTTGGATTGAATTTGATCGCTCTGTTTTCCTCATAAGCTCTCCCCAGGACTCTCTACCCTCTTATGACTCCAAACCATCCTATTTATACACCAAAGGCCGCCAAATCTTCAAAAAACATCATCATTAACATCAAATATACTCGGGTATTTTTTTCTCATAAACTCTCGTGATATGAGTTGATATTCTGTCTTGATTTCGCGTATCTTTTGATTATGTGCAACTCACTCTTGATAAGGCCAGTATATTCTCTGTTTTAAATCCCAAAAATCACGTAAAATATCTTCATAAACTCAAACACAGATTCGCGGAAGAGAAAAGATAGTTTCTCGCCTATTTTTTGAATTTGAAATAGGTGGGTGCCCGTAATCCAAGGCATTGGTGCCTTTATAAATTCTGGGGGTGCCTTTAGTATTTTTCTGGGTGCCTTTATAACTTTTTGAGCCAATTTTTACCAAAAATTTATTTCTTCAAAAATACCTACAAATACAATAAAATGACAATATTAGTACAAAATTGAGTTCCAACACTATAAAGATTGAGAACGAATTAGACACATAAATGTGTCTATAAGCTATATTTTATTACGGCTGGGTTTACTAAAAAACCAAACCGTAAGGTTCTTCTACGGCTGGATCGATGCCCACAAACTTAACCGTATCTACCAATTTACTGATGGGTTATATGCATTGCACATCCCATTACCCAGCCGTAACTCTTATATACGGCTGAGAGTTCATATTTTCTCAGTCGTAGGTTAAATTTGATTTTGATTTTGATTTTCAATTCGTAAATTTAAATCGTATCATTGATCTAATCAATCACTAATTTTTATTAAATTATCTAATTAATTTTATTAGCACTAATTAATCTATGGAAGTCTAGGTATTATGTAAAACACTAAGATAAGGAGTTTTTGGGTTTGCTTTTTGATGATCCTTTTTTATCATCTTGTAAGCCCTTAAAACCCAAAGTGTGCAGTTCCAATAATAAGATTCTTATTTTATTTGGTATCTCATTCTAGTAATATACTACCTCCGTTTCTGGAAAAGAGTTACTATCACTTTTTCATTATAACCTAAAAATAGGCCAAATTGAAAAAGTGATAGTAACACTTTTCCAGAAACGGAGGGAGTACTTTTTACCATGAATCCGGAATGACATGTATATGGTATGGCTGAGAGCCTGAGACCATGATTTAAGCCACGTACGAGGCCTAAGAGGAATGATGTTGACCCAATACTAGTTACGGTCCTAACGGACTGCCCTCAATCCTAGCTTACATATCTTCGGTATACAATCAAACACAACCCTTTTTCAAAAAGAAAAAAAGAAAGTATACAGTTATCAGGGAAAACATGGTGCGATTGTTATCTTGCCATTGGCATTTCAAATTCACTTGGTTCCAAATACTAAGAGACGACATAGAAAAAAATTGTCCATTTAACTTAGCAAATAATTCTTAGTAAATCACCTTTTTATTTTTTTGATATAAATAGTGTCACACATTTATGCTTGGTCGGTTATGAGAGTTGGAAAATGAAAAGCCAGCTTCTGATCCAATAGTTTTCCCCCAAAGTTTTTACATGCTCGGTTATAACCCATGCATTTTATCAACCTACAAAAACAGAAATCACGATTGTTTAATAAAAATCATTAAATCAATTTTCAACCAAGGGAAATAATCATTAAAGAATTGCATAAATTAATTAAATAAATATTACCACATAATCTTTGAAAAATAGCTTCCTCTGTCGCCTCAGAGATGGGGTTTAGCTCCTCATATTAATCACTTGATCAAAATTATGGTTCATGGCTCAAAAAATGTTTACAAATGATAAAAATGGAGTAAAACAAAAAAAACAGTGAGTTTGCAATGTTCATAGACGTTACAAACTAACTGTTACAGAAGGGCTGAAAATAAATGTTGTAGATGTGACAATATTCGTTTCAAACGGGTTGAAAAAACTGTTACAACTGAAGATAAACGTTGCAGTTGCGACAATATCCGTTGCAAACCGATGAAGAAATTGTGTCCGATTGGTTGAAGATTTTATTGCCTATTCCTTGTTCTTGCAGCAGCAATAATTTTTTTGGATTGAATTTGATCGCTCGGTTTGCCTCTTGAGCTCTCCCCAAGACTCTCTACCCTCTTATGACTCGAACCCATCCTATTTATACACCAAAGGCCACCAAATCTTCAAAAAAATCATCATTAACAACAAATATACTCGGGTATTTTTTTTCATAAACTCTCATGATCTGATTTGATATTCGGTCTTGATTTCGCGTATCTTTTGATTATGTGCAACTCACTCTTGATAAGGCCAGTATATTCTTTATTTTAAATCCCAAAAATCACGTAAAATATCTTCATAAACTCAAACAAAGATTCGCGGAAGACAAAAGATAGTTTCCCGCCTAGTTTTTGAATTTGAAATAGGTGGGTGCTCGTAATCCAAGGCATGGGTGCCTTTATAAATTCTGGGGTGTGCTTTTAGTATTTTTTTTGGTGCCTTTATAACTTTTTGAGCCAATTTTTCCATAATATTTATTTCTTCAAAAATACCTACAATTACAATAAAATGACAATATTAGTACAAAATTGAGTTCCAACACTATAAAGATTGAGAACGAATTAGACACATAAATGTGTCTAATCTAAAAATCAAATCCAACCTTCAAACTTATTATTTGCTAGTCCTCGAGCAAATCTAATCTAAAAATCAATCCTACCTCACTTTCGCAGGCATCGCGATTGCACTTAGTGTATGCAATAAGCCTTTAAACCCCTAGGTGTCCCTAGTGGACGAGTTTTGTCTCGTGAGGGTTTACAAGAGATATACCCACAAAACCTTTACTCCAAACCCTAGCTACCTGTGAACGATTGAGGATAGACACTAAACAAGCTATTTAGTTAGCATACTAAACTCTTCGCCTATAAGAATCATTACCCTATATGAGTCCAATTGCTGCACACGAGTTTTCACTCAGAGTACTAAAATTCATACAAGAATTCAAAACTTTACTTAAATAGTCATTCAACCACAATACTCAGAATCTATCAAACTATAGTCACATGAAAAGATTTAGAAGATGAATATAAATAAAATGAAGTTTGCGCGTGTTGACTAAGGTGAACGGTGTTTCCCATATCTATCTGAAGGTCAGTGCCAGGATGAATGGATTGAGATACGCTCCCATAGTCTTATTCCTTAAACTAATATCGACTCAGCTGGTATATACAAGGGTCGATTTATTGAAAATATTTTAAATGTACTGACAACATGATTGGATCAAATGAATCCAAGCGCATGCTCCTTATCAACATCGTACATGATAGTTCTCATGGATCCTGCATTCCATGCTTGCTTAGGCGACAGAGACGGGGAGAACACACATATATTGCTATCAAAGTTTCAATACTCGATATATTTTTTTTAGTAATGGTCTAAATAATACAATAATGGCACTCTACTTCATCCTGGCGGTGATAACAATTTGATATTGGTGCCCCACCAAATCACTTAAAGAAACACAAAAATAAAAACAGAAAGTGATATGGTCGAGATAGATTCCGAGATATGGTGAAAACTATCATGTTATTTCTAACACCTGATCTAGGCATCCTTTTATGAATAGACCATTTAGTTGGGCACACCAATTCCTATAGAAAAAGAGATAAGTTTCCATCTACCTAGAATGGTTAGTGTCACCCTGAATTGTTCACAAGTTTCTAAAATTTGGAGTTTTATTATTTCAACTAAAAGTTTCTCCCTTACCCCCAAACTTAAACCTAACATTGTCCTCAATGTTTCAAATTAAAGTGCAATACCAAAAATATAGGTAACTAGAGGAATAAAGAGGTAAGTCAGAAAGATAGTACCTGGGTGAAGTATAACAATCCTTCTTTGGAGAATAAGACAGAAAAATAAAAATAAAAACAAAAACTTACTAATGTACAACAACATCATTGATGGTCAATCAAGGTAAGCAGGGTCCTCCAGAGGGACCTCCTCAACATCACCTGCAGGAAAAGGCTCTAAAAAGGGTTTCAATCTCTGACCGTTAACCTTTGAAGAACTAATACCATCCAGTGTCTCAATCTCAATAGCACCATGAGGAAAAACCGTACGAACTATAAAAGGACCCGTCCACCGAGAGCGTAACTTCCCGGGGAATAGATGCAAACGGGTATCATACATAAGAACTTTTTGACCTGGAGAAAATGGCTTTCTTAAAATATTTCTATCATGCACAAGTTTCATTTTGTTCTTATACCCCTTAGCACTATCGTATGCATCTCTACGAATCTCGTCCAACTCATTGAGCTGGAGCTTCCTGTGAGCTCCTGCCTTGTCAAGCGAAAAATTAAGTTGCTTTACATCCCAATATGCTTTATGTTCTATCTCGTCGGGTAGATGACATGCCTTGCCAAAAACTAGACGATAAGGTGACATTCCAATGGGGGTCTTAAACGCAGTAGGGTAAGCCCATTAGGCATCAGTAAGCCTCAATGACCAGTCTTTCCGATTAGGATTAACTGTTTTCTCTACTATACATTTTATCTCCCTGTTGGAAACCTCTACTTGACCGCTAGTCTGTGGGTGATTGATGTAATTTTAATAGTGGTAAATAAGGTGATCGTTTCTCGAACTTGTAAAGGTAATGATCTTAGAAAATAATGATTTAAATTAACTCTAGAAAATTCCAGGAGTATGAAAAAGACTAAATAACCTAAAGATGATTTTTGAATACTTTTAAAAGGACCAGGAATCAGGAATCAGGTAATTCTAACAACCTATGTGATTAATCAGATAATTCTTTTTAAATTAATTGAAGCGCAAGTAATTGCCAAAATTGGTTTTGTTATGCTAACAAACAGAGGTAAATCACAAGCATGAACTATCAAAATTAATTAACCAAGCATAATCCATCAGGCAAAAGCACAACTGTTGAAAGAAAACCGTTTTCACTATT
>JAJJMC010020432.1:543719-573853 GCA_023531435.1 Papaver californicum
TCTAGGGTGTCCCTTATCCATTCTTGGGGTGCCAATAACACTTGTCCCGGGTGCCTTTATCACTTTTTGAGCCAATTTTTCCACAAATCTTTATTCTTCTAATGTACCTACAAAAGCATAAAAACACGTATAATTGCAAAATCGAATACTAACTTAATAGAAACTAAGGTGCAAATTAGACACTAAAATGTGTCTATCAGTGATATGGGGTAGCTACTTTGTGGGTAATACCATATTTCTTCAACAAAAGCCTAAATGGTCGATCACAAAAGTGCGACCCTCCATCACTAATTATAGCCCTCGGTGTACCAAAACGTGCAAATATGTTATCATTCAAAAACTAGACCACAACCTTGTGGTCATTTGTTCTACACGAAACCGCCTCAACCCACTTAGACACATAGTCTACAGCGACAAGGATGTAAAACTAACCAAAAGAATTAGGAAAATGACCCATAAAATCAATGCCCCACATGTCAAAGACCTCAATAACTAGAATAGGGTTCAAAGGCATCATATTTCTACGTGAAATGGTTCTTAACTTCTGGAAACGCTCACAAGTAAAACAGTAATGGTGGGTGTCTTTAAACAACGAAGGCCAATAGAATCCACATTGCAATACCTTAGCAGCGGTTTTCTTAGTACTAAAATGACCCCCACAATCATGATCATGACAAAAGGAAATAATACTGGACTGGTCATTCTCAGGTATACATCTCCTAATAATCTGGTCTGGACAATAATTAAACAGATAAGGATCATCCCAAAAGAAATGCTTAACCTCGACTAAAAATCTAGAACGATCTTGTTTACCCCAATGTTGGGGCATTCGACCAGTAACAAGATAGTTCTATATTCGCATACCAAGGTATTGGGAAACAAGGAAAAGTTGTTCATCAGGAAAACTATCCCTCACAGGAGGGGAATCATCAGGGAAATCAAAAACAAGGCTAGACAAGTGGTCCACTACTACATTTTCTGCACCTTTTTGTCTCTAATTTCTAGAGAAAAATCTTGTAACAAAAGGATCCATCTAATCAATCTAGGTTTAGTATCCTTCTTGGACAGAAGATACTTCAAAGCACCATGATCAGTAAAGACTATGACCTTAGAACCTAATAGATAGGATCTAAACTTGTCTAAGGCAAAAACAATGGCTAACAATTCCTTTTCTGTGGTGGTGTAGTTCATTTTGGCATCATTCAGAGTTTTGCTAGCATAGTAAATCACATGAAGTAATTTGTTTTCTCGTTGACCTAGCACAACACCAATAGCATAATCTGAAGCATAACACATGATTTCAAAGGGTAGGTTCCAGTTAGATGTCTGGGATATGGGGGCGGTAGTGAGTAAAGTCTTAATCTTCTCAAAAGCCTCTAAACAAGCACCATCAAAGACAAACTTAATGTCTTTTGCAAGCAAATTGCAAAGAGGTCTAGAAATCAAGCTAAAATCCTTAATAAATCGATGATAAAAACCTGCATGCCCTAAGAATGACCTAATATCTCTTACGGTTTTGGGAACCTGTAAATTTTTAATAAGGTCAACTTTGGCTTTGTCTACCTTTATACCCTTAGAAGATACGATATGCCCTAAAACAATTCCTGATCGAACCATGAAATGACATTTCTCCTAGTTAAGCACTAAATTCTTTTTCTTACATCTCAAAACTAATGTCAAATGATGCAAGCATTCATCAAACGATGAACCAAACACTGAAAAATCATCCATAAAGACCTCTAAAAACCGTTCTACCATGTCAGAAAATATACTCATCATGCAACGCTGAAAAGTAGCGGGTGCATCAAACAACCTGAAAGGCATGCGTTTATACGCAAAGGTACCAAAGGGACAAGTAAAAGTGGTTTTCTCTTGGTCTTCAGGGGAAATTACAATCTGATTATAACCAGAATAGCCATCTAACAAGCAATAATGACTATGTCCTGATAATCGCTCTAACATTTGGTCGATAAAAGAAAGGGGAAAGTGGTCATTCCTTATGACCTAGTTCAATTTCATATAGTCAATACAAATGCGCCAACCCGTGGTCACTCGGGTTGGAATTAACTCATTGTTATCATTCTGGACTACAGTGATACCTGATTTCTTCGGAACAACTTGAACGGGGATGACCCACTTACTGTCTGAAATGGGGTAGATAATACCCGCATCTAACAACTTAAGCACCTCAATTCGAACTACTTATTTCATGTTAGGGTTCAGTCGACGTTGCATCACCTTAGAAGGTTTGGTGTCGTCCTCTAAATGAATTTGATGCATACAAACAGTAGGACTTATACCCTTAATGTCTTCTAAGGTCCACCCTAAATCTTCCTTGTTATCTTGAAGTACAGTCACTAGCCTACTTTCCTGATCACTATCCAAGTCGGATGATACAATTACAGGCAAAGTCTCAGATGGCCTAAAAACATATATTTCAGAGTATCTGGCAATGGTTTGAGGTCCAACTTAGGAGGCTTTTCTTAAGAAGGAATTAAGGTAGAATTAGAAACTGGTAGTGGTTCGAACTTAGATTTCCATCTATTAGTATCTAACACAGGGGTAGAGTCTAACATAGCATTCACTTGACCACTGGTGCTAACATCGTCGAAATCTAAGCCAAAATGGGTTAAACAACT
This sequence comes from Papaver californicum, assembly GCA_023531435.1. Lineage (NCBI taxonomy): Eukaryota > Viridiplantae > Streptophyta > Magnoliopsida > Ranunculales > Papaveraceae > Papaver > Papaver californicum. The sequence goes on from JAJJMC010020432.1 coordinate 546,359, forward strand.
CTCTAATGTATCTTCAGATAAGATGTTTGGTAATGACTCCTGAACTAATGTTCATATCATGTTCACCTCTTCAATGCATGTGTCATCTAGCTCATGGGGTTGCTTACTAATATGGTCATATTACCAAAAGAAAAATTCATAATACCATTTCGACAGTTAATGATCGCATTAGATGTAGCTAAAAACGGGCGACCTAATATCACAGGTATCTGGTTTTTTGGGTCAGGAACAGGTTGGGTATCTAGGATAACAAAATCCACAGGATAAATAAACCTATCGACCTCAATAAGAACATCTTCGACAATACCACGAGGAATTTTTACAGACCTATCAGCTAACTAAAGTGTTATCTGGGTAGGTTTTATGTCACCAAGTCCTAGATGGAGGTACACATGATACGGAAGTAAGTTCACACTAGTTCCTAAGTCAAGTAACGCTTTCTCTACACAGTAGTTACCTATTGTGCAAGAAATGGTAGGGGAACCTGGGTCTTTGTACTTAGGAGTTGTGTTGTTCTGGATAATTGAACTCACATGACTAGATGTAAAGGTTCTTTTATGTACACTAAGCTTTCGATTTCTCGTACAAAGATCCTTAAAAAACTTGGCATAAGTAGGAATCTGCCTAATTGCATCTAATAAAGGAAAATTAATGTTAACTTGCTTAAAAATCTCCAATATATCATTAAAGTTGGATTTCTTCCTAGTTGGTACTAGAAGTTGTGGGAATGGGGCTTTGGTCACAAAATTGGGCTCAGCGGGAACCACATTGGACTTTTTAGAGACTTTATCAGTCTCTTCAGCTACAGGCTCAAAAGGGTGAACTACAACATGTTCACTATCGGGCAAGGTCACCTTATTTTCTACCATTCTACCACTCCTAAGGGTTTTAATTGAATTCACATGGTTTGATGATTTCTCACCAGAAGATAACTCATGAACTCCTCTAGGATTGGGTTGTGGTTGACTAGGGAACTTGCCTTTTTCTCTCAAAGACTCATTCAACTGACTAAACTAGGTTCGTAAATCGTAAATAGCCTGAGAGTTAGCCTGGATCATCTTTTTATTGTCTTCTAAACTTTGTTCAACCGATTGTTGAAACTTAGCAGTGTTATGAGATAAAAAAGTGAGAGACTCTTTTAAACTCATGATCTTGTTATCTGAAGGGCTTTGAAATTATGTTGGTCCAGAAGGATTCTTAGTATAACCAAAACCTGGGGAAACTGAGGGTTACTAGACTGACCTTGATTTTGGCCCTTAGACCAAGAAAGGTTTGGATGGTTTCTCCAACCCAGGTTATACGTTTCTGAATATGGGTCAAACTTCTGACGGTTATCATATCTAGTGTTATTGTAAAGAACATGAGCTTGCTCTTCAACAGTTTGTCCTTCCCAAAATGACTTGGGCTCTATTCCATAACTAGATTGACTTAATTCTAAGGCTTCTAACCTTTTTGCTATAGCTGTAATTTTGGCATCTGATTCAAGAATTCCATCTACCCTATTGACATTACCTCTGCTCAGTAAAAATTTTCTCTGGGGTTCCTTACTACATTCCCATTGATGGGTCTTTTCGGTAATTTCATTCAAAAATGTCAGCCTCATCAACAGTTTTACTATCAAAACTCCATGTACACAATGACTCAACCATGGTCGTTATTGGATAATGTAGCCCTTCATAAAGGATCTGGACTAGTCTAACCTTTTTTAAACCGTGTTGGGGACATTGTATTAATAAATCGTTGAACCTTTCCAAATACCTATACAAAGATTCTCCCTCTTGTTGCACAAATGTGGAAATTTCCTTCCTAATAGATGATATTTTGTTCCTAGGGAAAAATTTAGATAAAAAGGCAGTGGTAAGTTGTTCATATGTCTCGATGGATTCAGATGGCAAACTGTATAACCAAGATTTGGCCTTGTCTCTCAGGTAAAAAGAAAATAACCTAAGTTTCAAAGCTTCATCAGACATGTTGTGAATTCTTAGGGTACTACATATTTCTTCAAAATCCCTAATGTGAAAGTAAGGGTTTTCATTTTCTTTTCCTAAGAAGATTGGAGCATCTGTATGCTCACAAGTTTTAACTCATAGTTTGCTTGAGTTTCAACTAACTTGATACATGATGGACGAGAAGTCCTAGTGGGATTCAACAAATCTTTTAAGGTTTCCATTTCTGGCACAACTGGAAAATTAGGAATAACTTCCTCACTAAGAGACCATTCTCAAAACTAAAGTTTCCAAAAATCGGGCTCTCAAAAGAAGGGATTCCTAAATTCTCAATTTCAAAGGTAGAGTTTCTATTCCCGTCACTGATCAAACGACCAATAGAATCTCTTCTCCAGGCATACTCATTCAAGACTTTAGGCGGCCTGGGCATGCAAATAAATAACTCCTAATTGGAAGGGAATTCTAAACAAACACAAAGAGGCTGACTCAACCGAATCAAACCTATTGAATTTGAATCTAGCAAATAAAAAGCATGATGGCTCCACTTAGATTGTTTCTAGACCAGCTTCTATTCTTCCAAAAGGCAACTAGTTACAGTTTTAAGGAATCTCTCAGAACGATCCGAATTAGATTAAGTCGAATAGAAACAGGATAAGCTCTAAAGAGATTTGATAATCCTGCCTCTTTGGCAACTTTTCCCTGGGTTACAAGGCGGCTCTAATCAACTTAAAATAATCTTCCTGAACTTTAAGTTAGGTTAACAAAGTAAACAATACAGTCCTTTTGAATGATTTTCCAATAAGCTCGATACCTTATCGGTCTTCTATCTAGTCAAATTTTAAGGATTAGGTTCGCGTTAGGTAACGTGTTCCTAAGGCGGGCAAGAAGGAAACGGTGATGAAATTTGAGTCCTTATCTTATATGGTCAATCCTTGCCCTTTACTAGAAAATAAATCCGTATTCAATTCCTTAACATATATGCATACGAAGGAATACAGTAAACCCACTTGCAGGGGATTCGTGGGTTGATCGAGTCTTACCTCCCGTACCAAACGGGAGATGAATTGGTTGTAGTCGACTCGGGCCACCGACTCTTGTGTCAGTGTACGAACCCGAGGGGGACGAGACGATATCGTAATTGTCGTCCTTCCATGTTGCAGTTTATATTTAAATACCCTTCTATAGGGTTTAAAATAATAATAAATTAAGTCCAAAAATAAGAAAAACAGAAAAATACCTAAAATAATTACAAAAATAATAAGAAATTCCTAATATAGTTTTCTAAAAAGAAAAATAAAAACCCTAAAAAAAATTAACTATATAAAAAAAAATCTTGTCTTCTTTTCCCGTTCTTTTCGCTTTGTCTTTGACTCCAAGTCTTTAATCAATCAATATAATCTTTAGCTTCAATTTTTTTTTGATTTAAAACCTGTAATACAAAGAAAATACCCAAAAACGTAAAATAGAACAAATAAAAATAAATAAAATAAAAATCTAACTAAACTAATTAACTTAAAAAAGATCTAAGAACAATTCTAAAAACAAGTCCGCGTCGGCGGCGCCAAAAATTGATGGTTTTGTAATAGTGGTAAATAAAGTTCGTTCAAGACTTGTGAAGATTTGGTTTTAAACATAATTTTAAAGACTAAAAATAGCAAAACTCAAATAAAATTGATAACAAAATTGAGAGTAAACTGAGGCTTAGATTCCACTATTTTCTAAATTTTAAAATGATTTAATTCAATAATTATAATCATGCAATTCTTACATTTAATTTGATTCTAAAATATTGCAACAAGTAGATTTTTAAAACAACAATTGTATAACAAAAGCATGGAACATCTAAAACCTAGGCCAAGCATGTACCATCTAAGGAATTCACAATTGCTTAATAAAAATCATTAAATCAATTTTTAACCAAGGAAAATAAACATAAAAGAATTACATAAATTAATTAAATAAATATTACCACATAATCTTTGGAAAAATAGCTTCTTCCATCGCCTCAGAGATGGGGTTTAGCTCCTCATATTAATCACTTGCTCAAAATTATGGTTCATGGCTCAAAAAATGTTTACAAATGATAAAAATGGAGTAAAACAAAGAAAACAGTGAGTTTGCAATGTTTATAGACGTTACGGACTAACTGTTAAAGAAGGGCTGAAAATAAATGTTGCAGCTATGACAATATTCATTGCAAACGGGTTGAAGAAACTGTTACAACTGAAGATAAACGTTGCATTTGCGACAATATCCGTTGCAAACCGATGAAGAAATTGTGGCCAATTGGTTGGAGATTTTGTTGCATATTCCTTGTTCTTCATGCAGCAGCATCAATTTTTCAGGATTGAATTTGATCGCTCTGTTTTCCTCCTAAGCTCTCCCCAAGACTCTCTACCCTCTTATGACTCCAAACATCCTATTTATACACCAAAGGCCACCAAATCTTCAAAAAAAATCATCATTAACAGCAAATATACTCGGGTATTTTTTTCTCATAAACTCTCGTGATATGATTTGATATTCTGTCTTGATTTCCCGTATCTTTTGATTATGTGCAACTTACTCTTGATAAGGCCAGTATATTCTCTGTTTTAAATCCCAAAAATCACGTAAAATATCTTCGTAAACTCAAACACAGATTCGCGAAAGAGAAAAGATAGTTTCCCGCCTGGTTTTTGAATTTGAAATAGGTGGGTGCCCGTAATCCAAGGTATTGGTGCCTTTATAAATTCTGGGGGTGCCTTTATAACTTTTTGAGCCAATTTTTCCCAAATATTTATTTCTTCAAAAATACCTACAAATACAATAAAATGACAATATTAGTACAAAATTGAGTTCCAACACTATAAAGATTGAGAACGAATTAGACACATAAATGTGTCTATCAGCTATTTTTTATTACGGCTGGTTTACTAAAAAACCGAACCGTAAGGTTCTTCTACGGCTGGATCGATGCCCACAAACTTAACCGGATCAGTGCAGTCCATACCCGCCGGTACGGCCGGTATACCGCCGGTTTTACCAATTTCGGTCGAAAAGCGGGACGAAATCCGGTATACCGGTAAACGGTATTTGACCGAGAATATCGGCCGGTATGGACTGTACCGGTTTGGCAGGTACGGCCGGTATTGACCGGTATTGGCCAGTATTGACCGGTACAATCATTTTTTTTGTTTTTTTATTTAAAAAAAAATAAAAAAAATAAAAAATAATAATTTATTCTTGTTTTAGAGTTTTCAATTGTTACTCATATTTTTTTATGATATTTTAGAATTATATATGCATATGATAATATCTATAATTAATCTAATGATCTTAAAATTGTAATATCTTTGTTTAATTAGTATTTTAGACGATAAACTTTGAAGTTATTCTTGTTTCTTTTGTATTTCCAGTTTGAACTTTGTATGAAATCTATGGATCTATATATTTTGGATGAATACTAGTTTATCTTTTTAAATTTTGTGTAAAAATGTTTGTTATAACGTGTTAAAATATATTTATAGTTATAAAATGTGAACTAGTAATTTTTCATAAAATTATAGGTATAAAATATATGCACCGATATTCCACCGATATTTAAACCGAAATTTCCCTGGTATACCGGCGTACCAGTGTATCGCTCTCGACCGGTACGAACCGAAATCCGGTATGGTACAACCTTGAACCGGATATACCAATTTACTGATGGGTTATATGCATTACACATCCCATTACCCAGCCGTAACTCTTATTTACGGCTGAGAGTTCATATTTTCTCAGTCGTAGGTTAAATTTGATTTTGATTTTGATTTTCAAATCGTAAATTTAAATTGTATCATTGATCTAATCAATCACTAATCTTCATTAAATTAGATAATTAATTTTATTAGCACTAATTAATCTATGGCAGTCTAGGTATTATGTAAAACACTAAGATAAGGGGTTTTTGGGTTTGTTTTTTGATGATCCTATTTGATCATCTTATAAGCCCTTAAAACCCAAAGTGTGCAGTTCCGATAATAAGATTCTTATTTTATTTGGTATCTCATTCTAGTCTCTATAATATACTACCTTCGTTTTTGGAAAAGAATTACTATCACTTTTTCATTTTAGTCTACAAATAGGCCAAATTGAAAAAGTGATAGTAACACTTTTAAAGAACGAGGGGAGTATCTTTTACCATAAATCCGGAATGATATATATATATGGTATGGCTGAGAGCATGATTTAAGCCACGTACGAGGCCTAAGAGGAATGATGTTGACCCACTACTAGTTACGGTCCTCACGGACTGCCCTCAATCCTACCTTACATATCTTCGGTATACAATCAAACACAACCTTATTTCAAAAAGAAAAAAGAAAGTATACAGTTATCAGGGAAAACATGGTGTGATGGTCATCTTGCCAGTGGCATTTCAAATTCACTTGGTTCCAAATACTAAGAGACGACATAGTAAAAAATTATCCATTTAACTTAGCTAATAATTCTTAGTAAATCACATTTTTATTTTTTGATATAAACAGTGTCACACATTGATGCTTGGTCGGTCATGAGAGTTGGAAAATGAAAAGCCAGCTTCTGATCTAATAGTTTTCCCCCAAAGTTTTTACATGCTCGGTTATAACCCATGCATTTTATCAACCTACAAAAACATAAATCACGATCAGATGAAGACGAGCAAGAAGAAAATGCTTCAACCGGACACTGCTTTTATCTCCCCCATAAAATTAGTTGTCTAAAGATTATAAAGAAAGTGGATTTTGGGTTTGGGCTTGGGCTTGGGCTTCTTTGCCGAGTTACCTAACACCGCACAAACGAGCAAGTTTTGTCCAAAACTGGCAAAACATATCCAAATTCAACGTTTATTACATGATAATTTGTTAATTGCGTTGCCATGTTAAGCACTCGTTGTAAATGAATACAAAGAATCACGCACGACGCACGTGTTGCTTTTCCATGTAATTGTAGTTGTAGTTGAGTTTATAAATAATTATTTTTACTATTCTTACGGCCACAACTCGATGTGGCACATTTGGTTGTTTGCATCGTGGCTACAAATCTGTGATATTGTGGGGAACTTAAGCAATAAATATCTAAAAGGTGTTGTTAGCATAGGCATTCTATTAATTCAAAAATGAATGAATCCATTAGCAAATTAACAAGTTACAAACAGGATATTATTAAGGGAAATAATAACAATGTGCATAATGTGCATTTCCGACAACAAAGATATTCCAAAGCTTAGACTTAGATCGAAGATTAGATCAGTCTATGGGTGTTTTAGTTTTGTGTCATATTTAGAATCAAGAGTAGAGTAGGACTCTTTTGTGTTTTGTTAACAAAAACGGAGACTAAGAGCGTCCACAGTTACGGGACTAAACCCAAAGATCAAAGAGTAAAATTTTTACTCTTTGATCCGGCCTAAACACAACGGGTTCACCATTAAAAATGATCGGGCGGTTGTCTAGGATAATGCTTGTTGTTGGGTGGACGTCTGGGCAAACGTTTGTTGAGACGGGCGGTTGTCTAGTATAACGCTTGCGTGAGGCGGTAACAAAAATTACGCGTGATGATAGAAGGACTCCTACACGCACGCCCTAGAGACGGGCGCTTTACTATACAAACGCCTGATGAAACGGTTCCTTAGCATTACACCTGATCAGTTATGTACATGTGCAAGAGAAGTGTGTGCGGAAAAATACGGGCGGTTCCCTAGCGTTCCGCCTACAAGTTAAAGCGGACTACTAACACACCGCCCAAATCCAAGCGGTCTACTTCTTCTCCTCTTCGCAGCAGCATTTTCTCCTTAACCCTCATTTTCTCCTAAACCGTCTTGAACCCTCTTCATTGACGAACCCCCACTCCACCGCCTACGTTTGAACCTTTCCCCCCAAATCAAGGTTTCATTTCAAGCTCAATCTTCTTTTTTCAAACACCCAAAAGCTAGGCATTTGTTCCAAGTGGTATTATAGCAATCAAGGTAATAAAATTGAATTTTTGTAAATTAGGTTTAGATTATTTTTTATTATTATGTTTTGTAAATTAAGTTTGTTTATATATGTTGTATGATTAAACATGTGATTATGAAATAGACATATTAGGTTTTAGAAATTGTAATTTTGGAATTGGGATAATTTTTAGGGTTTATGGATGTTGTAAATTGGGTATAAAAAACGGATGATAATTTGTTGAATTGAAGTTAGAAGTGATTACGTTGTTAGTTAATTTGATTTGGGTTGTGGTTAATTTTATGATAAATTGACTTGATTGTCTTTCAAATTTAGAAATTATGAATGTTTATGTTTTATAAAGAATGTTTGCATGACCAAAGATGAAGAAATACGAGGTCTATAAAATCAAAACCACCTTTTGGAGTCACAGCTTGCGCATTTCAACAACAACCACCCATTGGGTTTGTCACATTCTCTCAAACTTTGCCACCACAAATGTGGAATACCATGGGTCAGGGATCATCATCAACAATGACCCCGCGCTCGGCATCCAGGAATCAAGATACGGAAGAGTAGTAATTAATTTGCATTGAATTGTCAGTTGAACAGTTAAAATTTTCTTTTGTCAGATTTGAATTGTTATTTCAAAAAACTTTTCTTACATTTTCGTTGTCTTTTACCTGCTTTGTGTTGTCATCTCCAACGATATTAATAATCTTTTATTTTTTCCTTTATATCTGTTTTGTACTGTCAATTCAAAAAGAAATTTATTTATTTCCTTTGTCGTTTTGCCCATTTGGTCTTGTCTTGTCAACCGACACTTCTTATCTCTGATGGGTCTATACACTCCACTTGCCTCAACTCTGTTTTTGCATTAAAATACCAAGCGTGTTTGGTCATATAAAAACCCAAAGACTTATCTTAATATGCTTATAAATTGAACACTCGATTCTCCAAGTATACAAACCAAAATAACAAACATCAAGCAATGGCATACTATCAAAATAACAATCATTATTATGCTTTTTGTTCTTCTATTCCTCCTCTTCTTCTTCCTCTTCTTCTTCTTTTTCTTCTTCTTCTTCTTCTTCTTCTTCTTCTTCTTCTTCTTTTTCTTCTTCTTCATCTGGTGATGATGATAAAAACAATAGTTTGTACTCATCAGACAAAGGTTTACTTGCATTGAGCCAAAATAACCAAGCAGACACTGCGGGATTCATCGTTTCAAGTATGAACTGGCCACATACTCGTATCCAAATACCAAAAGAACGTGATGCCGGTGCAAAACTTCTATGGAAAGATTACTTTTGCAGAAACCCGACGTTTCCTTCTAATGTATTTCGTAGAAGATTTAGAATTCGGCGAGAATTATTCAACCGTATATTGGGAGATGTCGTAGTTGTAAATAATTATTTTGTTCAAAAAAAAGATGCTTGTGGTGTTCTTGGATTAACCCCTCAGCAAAAAGTTACTGCAGCAATACGAATGTTAGCTTATGGATGTGCGGCCGATGCAATAGATGAGTATTTACGGATCGGAGAAACCACAGTTTTGGAAGCAACTCGTAGGTTTTGTAAGACGATAGTGCATTTGTATGAGAAAGAATATTTGCGCACACCAACTGAGCGTGATTTTGAACTGCTTCTTAATGAGAACAATAAAGGGGGATTTCCTGAGATGCTGGTTAGTCTAGATTGCATGTATTGGAAATGGGATAAATACCCATCGGCGGAAACAGGTGCTTACACTCCGTACAAAGGTAGTGAAAGTATTGTGCTGGAGGCAGTGGTGTCATATGATCTCTGGTTTTGGCATGCACTTTTTGGTATGTCTGGTTCTAACAATGATATAAATATGATGAACCGTTCTTATATTTTCAAAAAGCTAATCAACGGGAAAGCACCGCCTGTGAACTTTGTTGTCAATGGACATCAGTACGATATGGGGTATTATCTTGGTGATGGAATATACCCAGAGATTGTTACTATTGTGATGTCTATTAAACATCCAGATTCCCAGAAGAAACAAAAAATTTATGCAATGCAAGAGGGTTGCCGAAAAGATGTAGAACGAGGCTTCGGGTACTACAAAATCAATTTGCAATCATCAAGCAACCAGCACGAATGTGGAATCCAGACGTACTAGCATATATAATGAAAACTGTAATCATTCTTCATAATATGATAGCGCAGGATGATCGTTTACCCGGTGATTGGCCGCATGAGTATGAGCAACGCAGCCACCATGCACCGGTAAATATTTCTAGACACAACACTGCTGAACTTTCGAGAATGATACTGGACCAACGCCGACGTGCAGTACACAACAAAGATACACATATTCGTTTGCGAAATGACTTGATCGAACACTTATGGTCAGATTTTGGTGAGGAATAACAAATTCTAAATCCTTCGGATAGGTTTTGTGGGTAAATCTCTTGTAAACCCACCCGAGACACCACTCGGCCGCTAGGGGCACCTAGGGGTTTAAAGGCTATCTGCACATGCTAAATGCAGCCGCGATGCCTGCGAAAGTGAGTTTAGGTCTACTTTTATTATCTCATGTATTATCAATATATTTTATTAAATAGATCAAGTGCCCACATTTGATCATTCATTGAATCGAAAAGGCATACATCGCGTAACATTAAAGGAAATAAAATACAATGAATCATTAGATTACACTTAAACACTTAAGAAAGACGCTACATCAAACCTTCAACGGGTCGTATGACGCCCTGGATGACGTTCTTCACATCTTCGGAGAATAATCAACACAAAAGGGTTGTATTCTTCCATCACCCTTAAGATCTCGAATGAGGTTGATACCTGAAATCTGAACCTTTCCATCTTCTCCATTCCTCCAGAGATCTGGCAACAACTTCATCATCAGTTTCATTCCTAATTCTTCTTTCATTCACCTTAGCGGTTAAAGTAGAAAATTGGATTACTGCCCTACCTATTTCTTGATATCGACAAAAAAGACCTACTCTTTTCCGGTTATTGGGGTTACCGGTTTCATTACAAAAGCTAGCATGGATATGTTCTAACCATTCCATGCTCATTGAACCATTCATCCGACGTTCATGACCCCTTGCTGGATAATATAATACTAGGTTTCGACATAGGGATAAATCTTCCTCTATGTTAAAATTCTCTGCATTAAGGCTAAAATTTTCGTAAGCTATAATTATAAAAATGAAAGATTATAAGTCTTCTATGAAATTTGAAAGTTGTGGATTTGAAATGGGAATGAGAGGTATAAATTCATTTATTTATAGGTATATCAGAATACAAATTATAGTCATTGTTCAACGGTAACAAATCAGAACGGAAACAAATCAGACAATAGTACCGTGCCTAGAACCAGGCGGAGCCTTAACCTTACGCTTGATATGGGGTGGATCCTTAACCTTCCGTTTGAAGTTGGGCGGAGCCTTAACCTTCCGCTTGAAGTGGGGCGAATCTCTAGCATTACGCTTCAATGGGACGGTGATTGGTTACCGCTTGTAAGTGGGCATGATCCTAGACGCACGCTTCAAAAGGCGTAATCTTAGATGAACGCTTCATCAGGCGGACATTTGGTTAACGCCCGTGTTTTGAAGCGTTACACTAGAGGGGTGCCTGCCATTAGACGGTTCACTACACACCCGCCTAGAATCAGACGGTTCCCTACATGCCGCTCGACTATAACTCGTTTGGTCCAAATTTCAAACCATTTTTGGTCGTGAACAGTAGAAAAACTAGGCCAAATACCATTTATACTCGTTCCATTGTGTATGGTTTTTGACGGACCAAAGACCATAAATGAATTTGGTCCGTCTTATACTCTTACCATCGTGGACGCTCTAAGATAATGCAGTAGAATCTATAATGTGCTTTTGATATCAAGAAGTTTAAAAATCTTATTCAGGTCAAATTTGAGTTCCCATTAGGCCGGAGTTCAATTATCTCTCCCGGAATTGAACTCCGATCCCCTTTACACAAAACCAACCGACACACTACAAATAAATATGTCTTTGACCCGGAATGACAAGACATAATAGCTGCAGAACATTTTGAATAGACGCTATGGATGTAGACGTGGGTGGCGAATGGCGATGATGATGATGGGCTACTTGTTATTGAATTGATTGCCCACAAGAAAATAATATCAAAGAGTATCTCAACTGAATGTAGTCTTGAAAGTCTTGTAGAGAAAGAAGACTATTTTTTGTAAAATGGGTCCATTTAAAATCAAAGGTTTCCACCCTTTCTTTTTCATTTACCTAATAAATTTTCAATATATAAATCTACAATAAAAATCAACCAGAAATTACAACATACCAATATCATACGTAAATTTTCAATATAAAAATCAACCTGAAATTGCAACATACCAGATATTATACGTATGAATTACTATTGTGAAAAACATGGAGTCATACACAGACGATGTCACCTTGTGAATGGCTCCTTAGATTGACTTAGGTCTAAGTGTAAAGTACTCCTAAATGTCCCAGATCAGGAAAAATGTGCGGGAGGGAGAGTCTAACATCATGCTTGTTTGTATTTAACTCGCGATCTGGGTCTGAATTAACCTCTGACTCGACGTGAGTCAGATATTAGACCGTTTATTTTTGGTTTTGGGTCAGATCTGATTTGACTTTAACTCAGACCTAACCTATAACTCAGACCCGTTTAAGTTAGGCATAGAAATATCCCTAATTCATGAGACCAAGTCACTGACTCGTATATTTTTGAGTCAGCTGAGTCAGATCTGACTTAAAAAACAAACACATTTAGTCAAATCCAAATGAGTCAGGTGATTTCCGTCAATATCCAGACGAGTCAAATCCAGATGAGTCAGATCTGACTCAAAAAAACAAACATAGCGTAACTCCGTAAATGTCTAACTTGAAAACATCACATATCACATGCTTACAAAAGATCACAAAGAAAATGAATACTCGTAAAATGTATGAGCTAGTATATTCATCTAATTTAACAAAATTTTCGTACAGTTAACTAATAAATGAGAGATCGATGAAAAACAAAGAAAAAAGAGTTCATTTAATAAGATGTTATTACATCGTTATTACATCATACTCCCTCAATCCCACAAAAAATGAGTTTTTTCTTTTTTTATTTGTCCCAAAATAAGTGATTATTTACATTTTCATATGTTATTTTTTCAAACAAATCTTTACTAATAACTATTGTTGTCAAAATTTTCTCTAAGAAATATATGGTGGGTTTGGTTGCAGAATTCTAGAGGTGAGATTCATCGGGTAAGAGGATTCGGTAGAATTACGATTCCCTTGGTACTTTTGGTTGTCCAAATCCCTTGGATTCACGTTTTCCTAGGGATTTATAATTCCACCAAATCTCCCATTTTGAATTCGACCCCACCCTATTGGAAAAATAAAAAAATAAGGAATTGATTTTATAACCGATAGATTGACCTCCCATTGTGGTCTCCAAAATGTTCGCGGAAAAACGAATTTGAAGGGTAAATTAGGAAAAATGGGGTAAACAAATGAGTATTCGTCTAATCCCTAAACATCTGCATCGTAGAAGTACTTTTTTTAGATTCGAGAGATCTATCTGTACAATCCTAATCTAAACCAAGAAATGGTCGTTCCAGTCTTGCTTCAGTCACAAAAGGAAGGAGAAAGGTTGTTCTTAGGGAGGGAAGTGAGAGAAAGGTTGGGGTCAGAGTATCAGACTACGTGGGATGTGATAGGTGTGAATAGCTATGAACAAATCTCTGTATGTATGAGAAGATTGTATCGAAATCAAGTTGCTCGACTTGCGTTATTTTGTCCAATAGATTGGAAAATTTATTTATAATTGCTATTGTAACTGTGACGGACCGGATTTTTTTTTTTTTGCTTCCAATGGGTCGGGTTTCGGCCCATTAGGCCAGCTCCAACTTCCCAATATGCCACTCGAGAAACCGTACTTTTAAATTTTTCGAACCAATTCGATCTTACCAAGCAAATGTTCATCGATTTAATTCAAATTGCTTTATAAACTAGCAAGCATTGTTTTTAAATGGGTGAGGAATAGCCAGTTGCCAATGTCAGGGTAGTCGGATACCAGCCACTGTTACAGCTAACGGTCTTTCGGGTAGCCATCCGTAGATGGGAGTCCCAGTTGGGCCTGACGGAATGGCCAGTTGCCAATGTCAGGGTAGTCGGATACCAGCCACCGTTACAGCTAACGGTCTTCCGGGTAGCCACCTGTAGGTGGTAGCCCCAGTTGGGCCTGACAACTCACAGTACTAGGTCAAACTCAACAGACCATCTCTTACAAATGATATGAACTACTCAAGAGAGTTAGTAATCATTTCCAGATCAACGGTATGACCTGTCATCATAAACAGAAACCATTCTTCTCAGATGATATGAATTGCCTCTAAATGGCAACAATCGTCTCCAAATCTCATTTGGTGATATGAATTGGTATCCAACAATCCCCCTTCATTTCTTATTAGATGATATGAACAACCTCCATGAAATTGCAATCATCTCTCAAGGTAGTATGAACAGCCAGTACTACAACTACCTCTTACTGCCAAGGTTACAATCATCTCCGAATGGATGGTATGAACTACCAAGCAGCAACCAACCCTTTCCCGACGATATGAACAACCTTAAGCAGTTGTGCTGAACCGAATAGCGGCTGCCTATGTACCCTCTCTGTAGCTCGAAGGGATCAAGCACGACTGTAGTTCGTCTTTTACATAGATTGTATGAATTGTTTGTCGTGACAGCAACGATCACTTAGATGGTATAAACTACCTTCAATAGTAGTAACTATCTCTAATAAATGATATGAACTACAATTTAAGTAGCAATCATTTCTTAAGATGAACAGTATGAATTACGTAGTAAGTAACTATCCATGTACAATAATACATCAACTCCTGTAAGACTATAGCTTGTTTGACCTGCATGTCATAAGGCATTAACGCATTCCAAATAATTAACAAACTAAATTCATTATCTACATGTATCACCAGATACGAAGTACAGTAAAATTCACCAATTACCTATATGTGATACTAGCACACATAATCATGTTGTAGGAGTTAGTAGACTGCAACAATATGACATGGAGTGAGATCATTTTCATTCAGTCTTAATATTATAATGTACGACACAATAATTTCCAACAATCACCCAATACTAATGGATGCTACGATATACTAGAAACAGTGTAGTTAATAATTATTCTACTTTCTAAAGCTCAAGCTCACCATAAGGAAGTAATCAAACGTATTAAAATTTGTAGAACTGTAAGCAAGGACCTCAAATAAATACATCACTTAACTTCTTCCATTCACACAGTAATTAGCTAGCAGCTCTGCAAAAAGGTATCATTTAAGTCTACATATAGCTAACGCATATATGGTGTTAGAGAAAGTCCGACATTTAACAAGTAATTAACCATTTTCATCAAAGTAAAAGCAAGGTAACAACACCAAACAGTAGTGTAAAAACATTTCGACTCCTTGGGGATAATTACTTATTGATAACAACATGATATAAGAATCTTGCTTACTAAAAACCTGAATTTCAATTACATTATCTAAAGCTAATCTAAACAAGGGCTATTCTGTATAGCCATAGATATATATATGTAAAGTGCGGGTGTTTAGAGAACTGGTAGTACCAAAACGAACCACAACATGATGCTTAATTGATATATATATATACACTACACGAAATGATACACTTGTACATCCATTCATAAATCAAACTCGCAACTGGTAACACATATATCACTCTCATTACAGATTGAAATCTTTGTTTAATACCCACAGTAACGTTGGTTGAGTCTGGGTCCGAAAGAACGCCACCACTTATTTTTACTTGAATCTAAATCCAAATGGGATGGTAAGGATATGAGGTAGAAATCATAGTAAGCATACATTACACTTGAGTACACAACAGATAAACAAGATCAATTGACATCAATACATAATTAAGGAAACCTGATTTAGGGCTCCTCAATTCATAGAGGGCTTCTTATATAAGACGAAATGGAGACATTTGAAGTAAAATTTAAAAACCCCTTATCTATAATATTTTCATAATGGCTAAACTATCCCTGATTAGTTAGTATTAGTAAAACTAATTAGCCAATAGATTAGGCTAAATATAATTAATCTTAAATAATCTTATACTTAATGAAATCAAATCAAAAAAAATTTCTTTTTTGTTTGGTGAGAAGAAAAATTAGAAGAAATATAAGATAATTTTGTAGGGTTGATTTAAAAACCCTAGATTTTGATTCAATCAACTAGAGTAGTGAGGTATACCTCTAACTTAAACTCTTGGTCTTTTAATGGCTCAAATTTGATGAAATTGTGTTATAAAAGATGATTTTTTTTTTTATTCAGAGAAATTTACGATTGGGTTTTCATGTCGAACTCAACCGTAAAAGCCATTTACGGTTGGGTGTTCTTCCCAACCCAACCGTAACCGTTAGTTCAGGATAAACACCAAATTGCAACATTTTTACGGTTGGATTTTAGCATCGGACCCAACCGTAAATAATCTAAAAAAAAATCTTATCCAGGATGATTTACGGTTGGGTTTTGACAATCAACACCACCGTAAATACCAATTGTAGTTTTACTTCCAGACAATTTCAGCCAATATTTACGGTTGGGTTTAGGCTTCCCAACCCAACCATAAAACATCCTTTGGAGCATTGAGTTTAAGGTAAAATTGGGGTTTAAAAATCAAAATTTTAAACTTATTCAATCATTTTAACTAGATTGAAGGTAAATTGGGTCATTCAGACAAAGAAAAGCCGAAAACAACCTAGAATCCAATTTTGAATGATCCAGGAGAATTTACGGTTGGGTTTTGGGTGAAAACCTAACCGTAAATCTGGCATGAAAAAAATGACAGTTTTACGGTTGGGTTTTCAGCCAAAACCCAACCGTAAATATGTTTTTTTTTTGTTTTTTGACTTGATTTTTCCTTTGCTTGGTTTCCAGCTTGAAATTTTTGTAAATAAACATGAGCCAGACAAATTAAAGATAAAAACTTTCTCATACATTCTAACTAAAGTTATATAATGTATATAATGCACCCACAAAAAAAACCCTTAGTTTGACGCAATTGTTATAATAAACATAGAGTTAGGGAGAAGGAGGAGGGGATTGTCGATGAGTGTGACGAGCTCTTTTTTTGCTCTTAGGACAACGAGTACGAGAAGCAGCACCACCGCCACGAGTACGAGCACCAGCACGACCGCCACGAGTACGAGCACCACGTTGCATATCCTCGGCTTCATCATGTGTCTCTTCATCACTAGGTTGCGGCTCTCTTCGGCTAGTAGTCGCATCTCTTGTACCGGCTCTACTCCTCTTTAAATTTCTTGACGTCTCATCTTCGTCTGCTTCATGAAGCTTCCCAATTTTGGCTTGCAGGTTCTTTAATTGGTCAGACGTCGTCACATCAACTCTACTTATGCATGGAGTGATAGACTATGCCAATGCAAGTGCTTTCTTTTTCACCTTATTTTTCTATTCACATATGAAAATAAAAGTTGGTTGAGTCTTTAGTAATAAATCTTAAAAACATTAATAACAAAAGTAATTTACGTACCAAATTGAAATATGCTTTCTTCCAAAAACCATCTTCTGTGTTGTTTCCTTCACCCCTTCGAAGTATTTTCATAGTTTCTGGATCAATGTTAATGACATTTGGATGACCAAAATGACGATATCAATCCAAGTAATCTTCTGCAGCCTCTTTTGTGCCCGGAGATGAAATTACCTTCTGTCTTTATATTTGGTAATCCGGTTGATAGCGGTTGTTCCAAACCGCGACCGAAGGCGTTGGGTTGTAGTTGAGCACGATGTTTGGTCCTTCGATCATCGAGCCATTCACACACAATTTAAAGGCTTCGTGTGTTACCTTGGTTTGGACATATCCAGTTTGGCGGAGAGTTCGACGGGGGTTGCACATCACGAACCCAAACGGATGGTACAAAGGCCCGTTATATCCTGTCACGTCCGAGAATTGACGTAAATCTTCAACATCTCCATCATCGTCTATGTTAATCTTCACATAAGGATCAAAAACAACATCTTCAACGGTGAAAGCATCAATTTCACTTCTCATCTTTGTTATTTGCACTTCTTTATGCTTTTCCTGAGTACCGGTGGAGATGAATTTCTTTTCTGTAGGTCTAGTACCATCACCGCTCGACTTAGTTTTAGGAGCCTGGCTCGGAAAATGATCATAGACCCATGCCTATGAAGATAATAAATATTAATATAAGATAATGCGCAAAAAAAATCTGAATTTAAACATTGAAATTCCAACAATAAATTACCTGAACAAGACCAGTGTTCCCGGCAATCTCAGTTCCCCTAACCCTCGAAGCTTTTCTAATTTTTTCAAGTAGGTAAGCCAGGGTGGCAGTTCCCCATGAGTACTCATGCGCCTTCTGGAGATCATCCGTCAACCACTGTAGAAAGTGAGCGTTGACCCTGTTTCCTGAGTTGTCAGCAAAGAAGATGGTGTCGATCATATATAGCAGATACGCTATGGATGTTCGCATAGCTCCGGTTTTATCTATGACGACCCCATCCTTTTCCAACTACCGTGTTCCTCCAAACTTTTCCCTGAGACTACGCAACAAGATCTTCTTGGTCATACCTAGACCTTTCTTCGTTGCTGCCCCCGGTTTATCTCCACAAGCCAATTTAAACTCTGATTCGGCTTCTCTCTTCTCCCATCCAAGTGTATCTTTGACAAGGACACAAAGATCACTCCATGACATGTTGTTGTCAAAATCTTCATACACAGATTTACCTTCAACTGGTAAGCCAAGAATTGAATGTACATCATGCGGCGTTATTGTCATCTCGCCGAATGGGAGAAGAAACGTATCGGTTTCAGGCCAATAACGTTCCCTGAATGTTGTGCAGGTGATACTGTCATACTCCAACATTGAATTGGTAATTCCGAGAGCTAACCCGGTACCATTTACGAGAACTTGGACGACTATACATTCTTCAGCTAAGGGTCAATGTTGAGCCCTTTGACGAACCAATTTCTTGATCGCCTGTGTATGATCCTGCAAAGAATAAAAACAATTTTTTTTAACTTAAAGTTAAACAAACGGAAATTTAACAAAACAAGAAAAGTTTTTAGATTAGTACCCTCGTCTCAGCAACTTTGCCATCCCATGAATTGGGATAACCAAATAATATAGCAGACCTGTCTGGGGCTTCACCCCAAGGTCTTCCATTCCTCTTCTTAGGCCACAACACGTCTTTGCCTTTGGGAATATGCTTCCCTTTCGGTTATGGCTGCTTCTTTGGCTTTTTTTTCCTTCAGTCTTGGTTCAGTAGAAGCAACAACAATTTCTTTTCCTTTGCCTTGAGGGACAAATTGTTCTATGTCCGTCTCTTTTTCCTCACATTGTTGCTCTTGTGGTGGTTTTCTAATCACAAGAGCACCTCCACTGAACACAGGTAGATCTTCCAAGTCTTGGAAAATATTATATTCCTCTTGGAGAACTACCACCCCCTACCTCAAAAGTCGTCTTATGGCTCTTTCTCAAGCCTCTATTAGCTACCCCTAAATGAACTCCGTGGCGAGGGTTTGGAGTGTGAGAAATAAGTGTTAAATTACTACCCCTATTCTTCTTATGTTTGCTACAACATACAAGCAATACAAGTTAGATAATTTCCAAGCAATTCAACTGAAACAACTTCAATTTGAAAATTCAGAATTTTTTTACGGTTGGGTTTCACATATAGAACCCAACCGTAAATAATAAACATCACCTACACATGAGAATTTACGGTTGGGAATTGACACTCCAACCCAACCGTAAATAATCCGCACCAAGAATTTTAACTAACCAGAAGCATTTACGGTTGGGTTTTCCAATCGAACCCAACTGTAAATAATCTTCAACAAAAAAAATTTACATACACAGAAATATTTACGGTTGGAAAAATGAATCTAACCCAACCATAAAATTTAAGTAAAAAAATTTGTCCAAATTTTTTTATGGTTGCGTTCAAAATCGAACCCAACCGTAAAATTTCATCTTCATCTCCTACCCTTTTATTTACGATTGGGTTTTGAGAAAAACCCAACCGTAAAGTGAAGAACAAACCAGTTACGGTTGGGATTTCCAATCGAACCCAACCGTAAATTCTTTTGTAACCAAATTTTTTAAACAAAAACAACAATCAAACAAGAAAATCAATCACTTTTGGGTTCTAAAAATAACATGGGTTTTGTTAAATACCTTAGATACACCATTGTTTGTTGTTTCGGAGTTTGATTTTGATTGTCACCACCGATTTGTTCTTCAATCTCTTGATTAGGTTGAAAAGTTTGATTTTGGTTGGCATCACTACTACCTTCTACACCTTTAGTATGATTCTTCATCACGATTTTTGAAGTTTAATCGACGAATTTTTTTTCGAATCGACGAGAAATTTCGATGGAGAAGTTGAAATTGGAAAGGTTGGGTTACGGTTGGAAAACTTTAAGTTTTGAGAGAGTTTTGATATGAAATTGAAATTGGAAAGGTTTTGTTTTTTGTTTAGGTTTTAATTGATTGAAGGATAAATTAGACTTTTTCATAGATAGAAGGATAATATGGGCATTTAACATAGCCCCTAAGACACCCCTTAACTCATTTTTGGGTCACCCTCCTCACATTGGAGCCCCTCTACAAATGTGGGAGCCCCTATATGAGGTTTCTAATTAAGTACATAGTAACTGAGTGCACATAATAATTTAAGTGTACAGTTTCAAACTCAGTTTCCAACACCCAATTAATTGTAATCACCACTCCAAAAATCCAAAGATGAGAATATTCATACAAATGTTCACAAAACTAACTTGGTAAAAAGAGGTATCAACTACTAACGAAATGAACTTGCCTCAATTTGTGGCTGCAGATACAAAATGCAGTTCAAAGAGCATAGACCCTGACCAAAGCCCTTAATTTCACATATGAGAAATAACACTACTGCATTACTATGAGATTCATGTTACGAAACCAACCAGTCTACAAAATTCATCAGTTTCTTGGCATTTAAATTGTATAGTTCATAACAGACAAGTAGTAATCAAGTGCACAATGATAATCTTGGAGGAATACCATATGTGGTAGAGAAATAGCTAAGTTTTCAACTAAAAATTGCAAGACAGGATCACGGAACCTCCTGGCAGTTTTCATTTAACAAAATTAAACTCAACCCATAACAATAACAGAAACCCACAACATCATTGACATGCAGAGTTCGGGCGCAACATTCACACATTTTGGACTATCAAACTTGAATTAAGTCTCATAAAACTATTAATACAATATATGATGACATATAAAAGTTTCAGGCCAATTCAACCACCACACAATGAGGTAACGAAGGATGAGCGAGACTGCACTGGATTTCTGTTTCTCAAAATGCAGTCACGGTTCATCGAACCTTTGAGGTACCAAAGATCACCTGATCATCTTGGAATTTCTATAGAATCTATATATCTTATGAAACTACCACAAATTCAAAATTCAGCACATTCTAACGGCTTATTACAAAATTATTCACAATACAACATGACTGCTTTCAGCATCAACACACAGAATTCAGTCACGATTCTCTTATGATTTGAGGTACCTAAAATGATCAGAACTTCATGAAATTTCTAAAGTAGGTTACCTACATATATAAAAACATCATACTAAAATTTCAGCTTAATCTGATAAACATGCAGTGAGAAATTATATGAACAGCTGAGTGTCCAGGGTTTTAATCCTGCTGAACGCAGTCATGGATCAAGCAATCTTTGAAGTAGTAAACAGGACCTGATCCTCATGAAATTTTTATATAAAATCTATCACTTAATGATGTATTACATATAAAAATTTCATAACAATCCAACCATTTGATCTAAATATATCATTCAAACCAAAACAGACATTCTAGGGTTTGAAGCTGCATGCAAGATGTTCTAAGCATGAATTGATCAAGAGAAATTCCAGTAAACCAAAATGACTAGTTAATTAAGTTTTCATACCAAAATATACAATTATAAGAATCTATTATATTCTCATAAAAATAGGCAAAGGAAAACAATAAGAACTTTTACCCCTTTTTGCATTTCTTTCAGGATTTTCACCAAACGCATGATATGCAATAATTTGTGCTTGAGAAGGTGACCATGCTGTGTATATTTGGCTCCCTCTCATAGCTTTCTTGACCCTCACTGTTTTTCTTTACCCTCTTGTACATTTCCTTTCCTGTAAATTCAACTTAGAAAACAAACCCAAGTTGCCTAACCAACCATAAATTCTAAAGATTCACAAATTTATAACCATTCTTCCTACAATTGCACGGTAGCAACAACATACACTTTATTGTTTTACAACTAAATTAGAACCTAAATCCTCTTATAATTTGTTTGGATATCAAGTTTGAGAAATACCCAACTTCATAAATCCCCAAACCTTTCAACTACACAACAATCATCACAATTCAATAACAAATTCAATTGCAGTAACCCTATTTCTTCAGCTATGTTCACGGCTAGAACAAATTGTCCAGAACCACTTCAAACTCTTTAAAACTCTTCCAATACTTTCCAAAAACAGAAACTAGTACGGAGAGCAAGTTATGTTCAGATCTAAAATTTTGAAATCCAAAAATCCTTCTTTTGGTCGAGATAGTTTTTGAGTGGAAACAATGGCAGTAGAGTGAGAGGAACAAAACTTCTATTTTCAGTAGAGAAGGTGAAAAGGAGAAGAAGAGAAAAAGAGGCGGAGGATCCCATCCCCGTTTTTTTTTTCATTTTATTTCAATAAATGTGACACATGTTTCGTTTTCGTTGTCAAAAACGTGACACATGTTTGGCTGCATGCTTAGCTATTTAAGCACCCACAAATTTGAACTAAGATGACATTTCAATTTAGGGACTAAAATTTCTTATGAGAAATTTATAAGTGTTAAAGACACTCGAGAATAAGACATTTAGGAACTATAACCGCAGAATGTAACTAACGGGTTAAGTTAAACACGAGAAAAATATTTGGGGTCTCACAGTAACCGTTCACCCAACCTCATCTCATGTAGAAAGTGTCGAAAGTGGAGTAATGGTGCAGCGAAGATGGTGGAGAAAGTGTTAGTAACTGTTCCCACTTCGTCTAAGGATGAATGGGCGGTTGCTCAACCCACCACTCCTCTACTCAACTGCTAATCGAACTTTCTAAAGATTTCTTTTTAGTGGATGCACTGTTGCACCACATGTTGTAGACCGCCAAAACAATATCCTAGTGAATATCCCCTCATTTATGACATTTGTCTCGTGTAATTTTATAGCATTAAACAATACTAATGTGAAGTTGAATGAGACCTGGTTAGTTAGGCTTTTGACTGAAGGCTTGTCATGCTTGACTAGTCTTATGAGTCTAGCAAGACCAACTTAAAATAAAATATGTATTAATTTTATTTTATATATTG
Organism: Papaver californicum; assembly: GCA_023531435.1. Taxonomy (NCBI): domain Eukaryota; kingdom Viridiplantae; phylum Streptophyta; class Magnoliopsida; order Ranunculales; family Papaveraceae; genus Papaver; species Papaver californicum. The sequence goes on from JAJJMC010020432.1 coordinate 569,739, forward strand.
TATTTATGAGGAACAATGTGAGTTCAAATAGGTCAATTAGCATTGACGTGTTTTGTAGAAAAATAAGTGTAGCATGTTGAGTGTAAGCATATGTGTGCGAGGCCTAGTTTGAAAATATTCATGTGAGGCCTAGTTTGGCCTTGATGAACAAGGTAATAAGCTTGACTTGGATTGTCAAGGCGAGACTGGAGCTTGGTCGGACAAGTATGAAGGCAGGACAGAAAAGCATGGCTTGGTAGGACGAACAAGCTAGGGCAAGACGGACAAGCATCCTTGGTACGTTAAGGCTTACAAGCTTGTCTAGGTGTTAAGGCGGACAAGGTAAGTTTGGGTACTTAGACGTACAAGTATGCTTAGGTTTATTTGGTCGTACAAGTTTACTTAAGTAGGACAAACAAGGCTTGCTAGGTAAGACGGAAAAGCTTTGGTAGCTAAGATGGACAAGCATGGAGAGACTAAGATGGACAAGGTAAGGGGGCATCGACCTCTTGGATTAGACGAACAATCTAGGGCTTGGAAGCTATTTGCGACGTTTTATAAGCGTTGCAAATTCAATTTTTGAGTCGTTCCCTTTGTCGAATTAGTGTTAGAAGGCTTAGTTCAAAAAACTTATAATTTATGGTGATAACATCTACAGTTTCTCAAAAAATGTGTCTCCTTGTATTTGAAGTTGAAATTCTTTCCTGGTATTTTAACCTGGCTAATTTGAGGCTTATCCAATTTTGCTCTAGAGAATAGAATAAGGGGTATCTAATTATGATCAAAAATATCAGACTTTCCTCTACACATTAATTAATCCTAACAGTAAAATCATAATATAAACATAAATTTTTTTCTTTTTCATTACTTTCCAAATCTATTAAAAACCTAAAACAAAAACAAACTTTATATTTCTATCTTACCTTTGTAAATTCTAAAAACCCTAAACCAACTTTTTCTCAATCTACTCGGATCTTCTATTCCTTTCGATCAATAAGGAAAATCTCTATAAACTCATTCTTCTAACAACATTTTTAATTGATTTATAGGTTTAAATGTTACTTTTCGTAAATCAAAATCCCGAAATATTACCAGAATCGGTCAATATGGATCTATCGTATCCATTGATGTTGGTAATGTTCATCATGGACATGAAAAACATGCAGCATAATCGGTGGATAAGACACATGCTTATCCGTTGTTTTTTATTCATATTCCTCTTAAATAAATAGCCTAGGTGGAATCATTGAATATACAACAGATCATATCTACCGATTCTACTGTTTTCAATTTTTTTTGTCAGATGAGAATCGGTGAATAAGACACATACTTATCCTTCGATTTTTGTTCATATTCTTCCTTAACAAATAGTATATCCAGAATCGCTGGGTACGATAGATCGTACCCACCGATTCTATTATTTCATTTTTTTTTTACTTTTCTCATATGAGAATCGGCGGATAGGTCGTATCCAACGATTCTAGATATATATAATTTTTTATTAGTAAGTAGGAATTGGTGGATACGACACATATGTATCCACTGATTCTGGTTGTGTACATTTTTTGAGTTTTCTCACTAAGCTAGACTAGAATCGGTGGATACGTATGTTTCGTTTACACCGATTCTTACTTACCGATTTTTATGTTCACTTTTATAGTTAGAATCGGTGATAAGCATTGTATTATCCGCCAACTCTATAATGTTCATTTGAAGACTTACTGATGAATAATCATTGTTATTGATTTTTTTTAATGTTAATGATACTTATGTTTGTTATTGAGTTTGTTTTTTGTATAGCCAATACAGACAGTCGTAAGAGTAGCAATTATGGAGCTATCCGTCAAAGTGACATTGACTTGGTCACAACCTTCATCCTACTATGTTTCGTTTGGCACTGAATCTTGATGATACCATCCTTGGTGCATTGATGGATTGCTTCTTGTATCTTAACCACATTATTTTGACTCCTCTCAAGTAGCTTTTTTAAACATCCATAAGACTCTTCCGCTATACTTGTCGCCTCATTCTTGTAATGCCTATGTTGATAGGTGTGCTCGTACACAAACTTTTCTTAGTGCGGTTCCAACAATTGTATGACGCAACAAACCAAAACTTTCTCGGCAACCTTTTTTCAAACAAAAATAAAACTCTCCAAATGAGATGTATACTCTGTCTCGGACATCGAATTTTCTATCAAGTCCTAATGATGTTGAAAAACTTTCTATTTCAATCCATTATCTGCGTACTCTTTGGTGGTTTTCTTCTTATCTTCCTCTTATTCCTCTTGAGTTAGTTTACTAAGACGCTCATTTTTAGCCTTCTCGCGAGAAGTACCTTTTTTTGGTTTGGGCCTATGGATATGAGTTATGCAATAAGTTATGATGTTGCATTGTATGTGTCATGTACAAAGAACATGTTTGGCATCCGAGAAAACCACCTCTATTGCATTCATTAGTGCTTTATCCTACTATGGCCCTCGACGTTTGATTGCTACGGAAGATCACCTCTATGGCATTCATTAGTGTTTTATCCACAAATCATTGTTTTGCATCGTCCTTGTTTTCCCACACCAAATCAGTGTAGTAGTGGGCAGAAGTATCAGGCTCCATCTGAGACACGGGTTTAGGTTGATCGTCGATGATCACTTCAACGATCTATAATATACACCAAAAAGTTAGGCCAACACAATCGGCGGATAATTAAGGAACAATCGTGTCGACCGATTATTAACAATCGGCCTTTAGGTATGTTTTTATCCACAGATTCCACCTGGTCTTGTTTTTGGAAAAATCCCCAAGTATACAATGGGCACACATGAACTGACTTTTGTGTCGATTCAAGAATTCAGCAAAGTGCATTTTTTCTGGCCACTTTTTCGATTACAATCGGCTCATATATACATCGATTGATTGTACACTTGGTTATTTTTGAAAAAATATCCAAATGCTACCATTGGTCGATATGTGAGTCAATAAAATCCAATTTTTTCACCTAACGATTCCGCCAAATATGAACCACAATCGGTTGTTGTTCATGACCATATCCACAGATTGTGGTTCATAATATTTGGGGAAGATGTACAATCGGCGGGTGTGGTGTCATCGTACCCTCCGATTCTGGGTAATACGTAGGCCAGAAAATAACACAAAATTTGTAAAAAACATTTCGCTTTTTGGCGATTAAAAGCTACAAATATATGTTTTGAGATCCTTAACACGTATACATGATGTTTGGAAGCATTAAGATCTTTATTTTCCCTGTTCGACTCTTTTGGTTTACACGTTCGTGTTCATCCAACAAATAACCCAAATCTTTAGGATCGGAATTACGACAATCTGATCGATGATACATAGATATACCAACTTCCTCATCATCATTAGAATCTTCGTAGTCATTATAAAATTTTATATGTGCTACCAAAATCATAAAACCTAGTTTTCCTCAAGTGCTTCTTCTTCTTCAAACTTTCAAAAACGACTCTACTTTAATTCTTACCATCTAACTCTACTATAATCCAATTTAAAACACCAATTAATTTAACTATTAATTTAATTAATTAATACTAATTAACTATGGATAAAAGAGATAAGAAATTTTTAATTTTACTTAATTAATTAACTGATAAAAGAGATAATAGATTTTTAATAAAAGAGATAAGAGATTTTTGATATTAATTAATTAACTACCAAGATAAGAGATTTTTGATTTTACTTCGTTATTTTTAAACTTTTAGTGGATAGATCTCAAATTATTCAAATCATTTTTCTATATTTTTGGACTCTCTATACAGTATTATTGAAAGAAGCCTGATATAGGGGCTCCCATATCAATAGAGGGGCTCCCAGTTGAGCCGAGGTGACCCAATTTTACGATAAGGGATGTCCTAGGGGTAAAGTTAAATGTCCATTTTACCCTTTACCTAATAAAAAAAAAGATAAATTTATCCTTTAATTAAAAATTTTTCATCTCCTCCATATCTTCTCCTTCTCCATTTTAATCAAATTTCTCAATCGAATCAAAATTTTATCGCCGATTAAACTCCCAATTTCGTGATGAAGAATACTAATAAATGTGTAGAAAGTAGTAGTGATGACAATCCGGATAAAACTAAATTACACTAACTAATTTGATGA
>JAJJMC010020432.1:574253-594430 GCA_023531435.1 Papaver californicum
GGTGTTCTTGGTGTTACGGTTGGGTTCGTAATGAAACCCAACCGTAACTGTCTCTGAATCACACAAAATCAAACTTTCAATTCGTGATTTCATCTAATTTGAGCCATAAATGATCAAGATTTTAATCTAGAAAGACCTAAATGGTTAATATGGTTGATTAAATCAAAAATTAGGGTTTAAAAAAAAACGAAATTTTTTTCTCACATTTCATCTAGTTTTTCATCCCCAAATCACAAATCCAAAAAAAAAAAAAAATTGATTTCAATTTGTGTTAGTCAAAGATTAAGTTTAATTAACCATGATTAGCTTAATTAAATTTTCACTATTTAAGGTAATTAACATATTAATGAAGGATGATTTGGATATTGTGAAAATATTATGGATAAGGGGTTTTAATTTTTACTTCATAATGTCTCTATTTCGTCTTATTAGAAGAACCCCTCTATTGATATTGGAGCCCCTCTTCTATTGAAATCCCCCAATATCGTAATACTCCCACGTAGAATACGATTAAATAGTACTGTACTCTGTACGTCATACCACTGTATTCTCTATCGAACTCTAGGGCCAGTGGGCCACTAAGATCAAAATAAATTAATTAATTAAGGGCCACAAAATAACGTCAAACAGTTTATTACACGTGAAGAAAAAGATGCCTAGTCAAACCTGGTCGGTGATACCCATGCGGACCCATATGAGTCATTTAAACTGCTCGACGTGTCCAGATCAAAAGTTGCACACATCCGTACGATTAGGATCACGAGGTTCAACCGTTCAACTCGTTTTCTTCTCTTGTTGTTGGCAATTAATCGCCTTTCTATTTCCTCGTACTGGCCGGGCCGCGGGGGACATAGATGTGTCCTAGAATCACCACCTATTTATAGAACTACCCTTGTAGTTAGATTTAATCACTGAGATTGACTTTTGATGCAGCAGCACACACAGATTTGGTGAAAGCTTTGATATGTGTGTGTGGTTGTGACTTGTGGTGGGTAGTATTTATTGTGGATCATTTAATGGGCTTGGATTTTGGACCCACTCCATAATGTAACTTGGACTAATTTCTTGTTGCTGTGGTGTAATTATCACAAGAATCTGGTACCAAAATACAAAAGGATGGAAACAAATGCCTAAAAGAGGGAACTATTTATTTTTCATGGAAGATGAACCATTCATGCATTGAGTTGTTATTAGTTTGAAGAAGTAGTGTTAGCTAAGGTTTTGGCCGACTGTTTTGGCTACACAAATTCTGCTACCCATCCCTATGATCAAGGTCAAGAGTAGAGCTTCATAAAACCCTTCAACATTTTCTTTATGAAAAGAAAACAGATTTCTAACGAAAGTTATTTGTGGATATCGATTTGCTGTACCAACTGCATTCGGTCTGATGTGGCATCCACGTGTTTTACACAAAACCAATTTTGTGTGTAAAAAGTACAATACCTCTGTGATAACGAACTTCCAACTTGATATTCTTCTACTACCACATGGTTTGGACTATGCTGCTCATGATCATGGTGGTGATGATGATTGTATACTTCTACTGTTACACTTGATTTTCCTATAATTGATGATCTTTTTACACTATTGGTTTTTGTCCTTCACTTTTTTCTCCTATATATCCTTCTCATCTATGATGAAGACTAGGCCTCTGCAAAATCAAATCAATATTGTTCATCAAATTGAAAACAGATCAAAACCCATGATGTAATTTAACAATCAATCAAACCCATTTGGTTAAAATCTGTAGAAACTACTTGAATGAAGAATATTATCTGAAAGAGGGAGTTTATAAATTACTGACCTTTCTACGAACAGTTAAGAGACACTTCCCGGAAGCATCCATTAAAACAAGTTCATCTTGTTCATGACCATTATGACCATAGGAATCCACTCGGAATACAACTTCTCCTTTATAATCATAAACAGAGAAGTCATCACCAGGGAAAAACAAAGATGTTTTCTTAACAGTAGGTTGAGTTTCTTCTTAAAAAACAGAGTGTTCATCAACAATTGTAGCTTCTTTGATTATTATTCCTTTTCTTCAGAGTTTATAATTGCTTTTGAAATAAAGAGACGTTTTATAAAACACGTGGATACCACGTCAGACCGGGTGCAGTGGGTACCGTAAACCGGTATCCATAAATAATTTTCGAATTTCTGATCATACCCATGTGCTGCGTAGTTATGGAAACATTATGAAAATATAATATTATACTATTTCTGTTTCAGTAAAAGTGTTATTATTATTTTTTATTTTAATCTAAAAATAGATTAAAATAAAAAAGTGATAGTAACACTTTTATTAAAACGGAGGGAGTATTAGTCATGGGTGTTTTTATTTCATTTGTTCATGGTTTTCCTTTAATAATTAGTCTTCTATTCATCGTTCTATTTGTTTATAATAATAAAAAAAAATATTTTCAAAGATGGCAGTGATTTTATATGTTGTTTGAAACTATACACACTTGGATCCAATGCTGACGAGGGAGTTGGTTGCATTGAGTTTTCAGAAAATGAGATACACATTATTTGATTAGTATAAACGGCCACATCAGTTTGCCTAGTAAATCGACTTTTAGAAGATTGTGTATAAGAGCAAAACTAGTGTGATGGATATTTTGACTAATTTGTCAATTACCATTCCACATTAAGATAGATAAATCCAATCAACAATTTGACAAATAGATATTTTAGAGGGTTTATTCATTAAAGCTCATGTTGAGTCGATCGAATCAATTTGAGACGATCGACTCATGTTGAGCCGTTCGGCTCAACATAGGCCGAGCATTGTCTCATGTTGAGACGATCGACTCAACATTGGCCGAGAAAATAGTTTTTATATTTAAAAAGTTTATTAAGTTAGTTATAATCATTACTTTAATTATATTATATATAATGAGTTTCATGTATCATGTTTATAAGGTTATTTTAATAAAACGGGTCCCATTTAACTTTAAAATATTATTAGTTTATATAAAAAACGTGTCTTATTTGGTAAATTAGCCAATATACCTATCCATTTGCTAGTTTACCGCACATAATTAAATTTACCAAGCCATGTGGCTTGGCATATTAGCTAAAATGCCAATACCCACTGGAAATGCTATAAGAAACTCATGGAAAACAATTTCTAGACATAATAAACTTCAGAATAATTTTTTAAAATTAATAATTCCTAGACAATCTTATTTTTAATTACTTAGAAAATTTAGAAAGATTATTAACTTAACCGAAATAAAGAATTAAAATTTAATTTCAACAATTTTTGTTGGAACCAATGAAATATATTATTTCGAAGAGATTATTAATTGATCGAGCATTGCTTTAAACATAAACATACTTTGCATGCATTCATGAGAATTAGAACATGTGCTAGCCATGGGTGATCAAGAAATCCTATTATGAAGAGGTAAAGAAAAATTAGAGTGAGAAAACAGAAAAACAAAATGATTTGGAGCCTAAAATTTTGAGTTTATTAGGGAGCCAATTCAGCAGAATGGACAACTGTCAACCCTTATCATGGGCTGAAGCCCAAAAATTTGAGTTTATTAGGCTTGGAAGCCAACTCAGCAGAATGGACAACTGACAACTCTTATCATGGGATGGCTCCGCCCCTGGTGTTAGCTCATGTGAGAGGTAAAGATCTTTGCGCCTTCGGTGGAATAATTTTTTTGGTGCAATGAACTTTGATTTTTGGTGTTCTTTAAAACACATATTTTAAGAACGGGGTAAATTATTTCTAACCTTTTTTTTTTGTTTATAACAAACCCATCAATAAGATTGTATATACATAGAACCCATAATTAATTATAATATACTTTTCATTACATAAATAACCTTTTATCTAAATCAATAAAACTAATTATAATTATTTTTGAAGAAGAAAAAAATGGTTATACATTAAATGTTAATCCCCAAAAAAATCTTTCTTTCTTTTTCTTTTTTTCTTTTTTTGGTCAATCAACATATTTCAATTTATTCAAAATCGAAAAAGTAATTACATGATCGCTTATAAAAAATAACAAAAACATCAAAATACAAGACAATTGGAACCCTAATACAAATAAAGATATCAATTACAAGTAAATCGCAAAGAGAAAGAGCCATAAACTGTAAAGATACCCAATTTTTAACTATGTAGTAGGAAAGAATGATGGTATTATCCGGAATCAACTCCGACCATTTAATCTGATTTTTTTCTTCTTTGATAAGAGATGCTCCTAAAAAAGAGGAGTATTTGCCCGTAATCTTGTATACCCAAAGAACCCGGATGCCCTAAATCTCTTGGATTGAGAATAGATTCAAAGCAATATCATGTTAAATAGTCGATGTTTTTGAAGCGAGAATAGCAAGCCACAATCCAACAATTGAGATTTGAAGAAATTGCACTCAAAAAATCTCCCTAAAAGGCTAAAACTTCTTCTTGCCTGATTTTATTTTCTCTCCTCGCTTTTTTTCCATGATTGTTTTTTCTCCTTCCTTACTTTTATTTGAATTTTGACATCTCTTTTACGGAAAACATAGTAAAAATAGATTTTTTTATAAAAAATATATTAATTTCAAATTTTTTTATTATAATAGTAAAATCAAGAGGAAAAGTATAATTTTTCATTGAAAGGAAAGTGAAAATAAATTTGTTTACCTAAAATATCATGGCTAAATGATTAATTACGATGAAAAATGAATTTTTTATTCAAAACCCAAATAAAAATTGATTTTTCACTAAAAATATACCTATTTTAAAATCTTATAACGTCAAAAAATACAGGTGAAAAATAAAAATTTCACATAGAAAAAGGGTGAAAAACAAAATTTTTAACTATACACCAAGTGTATAAGTCTCCCATATATATATATAGATATATCGTGTAAATGCTTGATTCCGTGCCCCGCTTGTCTCAAGGACCCATGAATCTGTTTGAAGCAGAGCTGCATCTCCATTCTATCTCTTCTGCTATTCACTTCCAAAACTTGGATCAATAATCTCATGAATCGTGTCATTCCTCCAACAACACAGAACCAAATCGACCAAATAAATCAAACGTATACCAATTAAGTCTGTTTTAATCTCTACTGTCTTTTCCCACAAACAACTTCAAGCAAGAATACACTAAATGCGTACACATCAGTACTAGTTGATGCTACCCCGCTTCTATTCATTTCTGGTGCGATATAACCCGGTGTCCACAAATCCTAGAAGTAAGTGTATCAAAGTCGCTCAATTTTGAGATCATTTCAGCATACCAAACATTCAATTAAGATCCTAATATAGCGGATCTTATAGATACGGCCCCATGTATAATAGACCTAATAAGAGTAACGGCCACCAATAAATAATGCATAAGTTAATTGAATGTAAAAAATGGGATTTTTAATTCTAATAAATTAGATAGTAATACTTAATAGATAAATGTCAGGTCATCCATAAAAATTAAAAATATCTCATCAATCTAAAACAATCATTATTTATCGTCCATCTTATATTTTGGGTTATATATATGAACCATTTAAATGATGGGGTTATAGATAAGAGAGAAATCAAATTTGGGTTCCTCAGATATTTCCATAATAGTATCTCTAAAGTCTGGTCCCTTTTGGTGGAAATTTTAAATTGTAACTTGTTTTTTTATGTCTTGAGTGATTTCAACTATCATCCCTATCCCTAATCTATATGAAAATATTTTATTTTTGTATAACCTTTCTCATTCAAAAATAGAAGATGATTTTTATCCCTTTTAAAAATGTAAGATACTTTTTTTTTTATAAAATAGACTCATTAAGAGAATTTATTAATGAAATAAAACAAAATAGAAACATAAGAGGACATAAAGCTAAAACTCTCGAGGAGAATTAAATGAAAGAAAACAAAAGAGGGAGAGCATACATCTACAAGCTCGCCTAGATTGTTTTATCCGAAAATTTGGTGCATGAATTTTCAAGTAGATCCCCTATTTTGGTTTAGCATTTTTCTTTAGAACCATGCAAAACATACCGAAAACCATCAGAGGAGGGAGAACTTGATTTTGCTATTTCTGGAATATCTTCTAACTATCAATATATCTTTCATGCCGACGATGTTGTAAATGTTGGATAGTCATCCTATTCATCATTATCAATTTACATTGGTAACATACTAAATCTATTAATATCAACATTAACATCCATGACTAACTTATAAGAGGAGATCAATTGTCTGCTCCTAGATTTTTGTGAATAAACCTTATCTTTCTCCTCAGATAAATCTGAATAACGAGTTCATTTCAAAGATCCAGGACTTATAACATTTAAAGCACCTGTAGTTGCGAATGAAGGACTTTCAATGAACTGAACTGTTATTTCTTATGTCACCTGATTAATAGCCTGAAGGGCAAGTTATTCAACCAAAGCAAGATCAACAATATTAAAGTTGGTCATACCTCCTTTGCCATCATCTACCTTGCTTAGAGAGTGTTTGAAATCGTTGGATTCACTCTCAGATGTTTCTTTTCAACTTCTAAAATCAAAAAAGTAAAAATCTAGATTGATTTTTTTTATTTCCGACTTTTAGGATTTACTTCTACTTTTAGAAAAAAAGAAGTACTTATACTTATAACATCCAAACACCCTCTTAGGGAGATTACCACTTTGTGAGGCAGTATCGTTGTTTCCGTATTGATTATACTGTTATGTAACTAAAATTTATCATTGTGACCAAAAATATGTTTCATGATCTAAAATCCAAAATTTAAATGTAAATCATGACCTAATTTACTGTGATGTCCCAAAATATTTCGTGACCCAAATTTTGTTAAGTGTCCTAAAATCTCATTGACCCGACATAATATTTTCCTAAACATCTAGAGTTTGCTTAATAATTCAAATACTTGTGACATAGTTTATATCCCAAATTGTGTTGCGACCAAGAAATACATTGTGACCCAAAATGCGGTTTGTGACCTAAATTTTGTTGCATAACCTATGGTGCCCATGACACACATCAACATTGTGACTCACAATTTCCCCACATGGGCTAAACTTGCCCTTAGTCCTAATTGATTGCCAAGTGCTAAAATTTGCATAAGAACTTACAAATTTCTAAATAATTTATCACCTGCAACTATAGTTAACCCAAAATATATATTGTAATCCAAAACCTACACTTAAACTCAACATTTATCAATATTGTAACCTATATCATCCTAGCTAAATGAATTATATATTAATTATGATCATGATATGATCTTAGTTCTAGTTCACAGATTAAAATGCGTCTTATGACCCTGAATCTACCACTTTTACTCAAAATTTGTAAAGTGACGTATTATTTCCCCAATATATGGTTTAAAATCTGTCACTTGGCCAAAATTTAATTCATGATCTAAAATTTAGCCATCAACACAAAACATATGTTTATGACCCATAATTTACCTCGTGACCCATATTTATATTGTAACCCAAAAACTATCACTATAGTGCAATATATATATATTGAAGCCCAAAATATGCACCCTATTCACCAATATCTTCCTGGTACCGTCTAACCAAACCCATAATATTATGGTCCATATTTTGGATATGGGATATTTTCAAATCAAATCACTTATGAAAAAACCGATAAAAATTTATTTATAATATTTTATTTATTAAGGAGATACTTATTTTTTTTTATAATCAATGAGAATCCATTAGAATCGAAGTAGAATAAAACTCTGTTTGGATCAATTTTCTTGAATTGTAAATAAGCATAAAACTCTTGTAACTACTATTTTCTAGTAGCACAACCAATTGATTGAAAAAAAAAAACAAAAAACAAAATACAAGATGAAATCAAGTGCAGTAAATCAAACAAGAAATTAACACCAGCAATTAACGAGGTTCGGCAGTACCTACATCCATGAATAATGAAAGATTAAGTGTTATTAATTATTGATGATAAAACTCCATTACTGAGTAATAAAACTCGGTCTGTTAAGATGGTCAAAACAAAAGCCTCCTCCTTCTAACCAAAGTGTTTTGGTTATATAAGAAAAGTGAAAGTTAGGTTTTTACACACCTACCCTTGTCTTTTTTATTAAGTATTGTTGGAGTTGATACAGTTCATGCCGTCGTTATATAATAAAATGTTCCATCTTTATTCATACGTCACATACTTGGTGTGAATTTTGGTGTTTACAACTCTTTTAACAATTAATTGGTTTTATAACGCTTATATTAAAAATTATGAGTCTATTGGACGAATAAATATAAATATTGTTCTAATATCCATGTACTTTTCTAATTCCTTTAATTGGTTATTTCATCCATATTTTTATTTCCTACTGAAACTGATTTTTACCAGGCTGCCTAAAATACCTTTTTCTATTAAACCTTAACATGTTAGGTCTTTTTCTTCCCGTTTTTTAATTGATGTGGTGGAAGCCTTATTTTTCTAAAGCTAAATTGATGTTTCGGTAGTGGTTTCCGCCATTCACCATCTGCAATTCTATTACTAAATTGTAAGTTATGTCCTGTTTGGAAACATGTACATTAACTCCACCATGGGTAGCATCAGACCGTTGAATACAGAGGCTATAATTGTGATCAGGAAACCCAAGTAATACATTATATCCATTCGCGTGAAAACCAAAAGGTAAAGCTCGAACAATCAACAACATAATGAATTTACCGAAAACGAAGTGAACTTCTTCTTAACCATAACAAGAGCAAACCCAGCCGTTAGAGCCAAATGAGTATATGTGTATGTGACTAATCCAACGTGTCCTTAGTCTGTTGTAACTTCATATATATATCATCATGTGTAGTTGTTTGTGTACATAATATCCGAAAGAATACTTTCAAATCCAATTCTTTTACTTGTCAAAATTCAAGTAAAGATTAAAAATTAATACTGAAACAACAAATCACATGTGTATCTCTCTTTCACACATGTTTAATTATACAATATGTTATTAGTAGTTTAAACCTAGATGATATCATATATATCACACATTATATCTAGATGAAATCAGTATCATCTTAGTTTAAACCTGGATGAAATTGGTTTTATCCTGCATATTTTTATAAAAAAATAATTTTCGGTAGGATGTATCTGGTTTCATCCTGCATATTCTAGTAAATAAACATATTTTTCCCACGATATATGTGGTTTCATCCTGCATATTTTAGATATTTTTTATTTTTATTTTTATGTTGAAGGTGATAGTGGTGTTTGTTGTATTTTGTTACTATTGGATGTGGTGGTGGCAGTAATGCGGTGTTAGTTATAATTGAAAATGTTGGTAGTGGTTGTGGTTTGCTAAAAAAAATTTAATATGAAATGAGTGACTAATTTACTTATTTTTTGAAGAATTTTTCTAGCTATTTTTCGAATAATTTTTGATATCTTATTTTAAGTCAGAATGCAACCAGTTTCATCCTAGCTATTTTTTGAAAATTTTTATTTTCTTAGTTTAAGTCAGAATGCATCCAGTTTCATCCTAGTTTTATTCGAATATTTTTCTTTCAATCTTAGTTTTGTAGGATACAACCAGTTTCATCTTAGTTTTTTTTTTTCAAAAAAAAAACTTTTAGAATTTACTATCAACAATGGATATTGGTTTGTAGATAATTTAAAACCCTTTCCAGAAATATATTTTTTATTAAAATTGGATATATATTTTAGAAGTTATGAATTTTTTATAGTTCGTTTCTAAATAGAGAGAAAGGATAAAAAGAAAAAAAAATACAAATTAAGGGATATAATTATCTAGGTATTTTAGTGTCCATTTCTTAGATGTTGATCACAGCTATGTTTTAGGGACAATTGGACAATAAACCAATTTTCTCCACTTTTAAAGACGAAAGGTGTATGATTTTCAGTAATCGTGGTCTCTTCTATCTTTTGTCTAAAAGGTTGCAAGAGAGTTGATCTAATCTAATAAAAGTAAAACTGATAACGATTGTTGCACTAAAGTTATCACAGATATTCTGAATTTTGATCGACTTCCCACCAAAAGGAAAAAGAAGTTCGTTCAATCTAGTACTCTAGTCCAGTCTACTATTCCTTGTCATAACAACTTAAGTGGAACGGTGTAAGACATGTACAAAAATTGTTCTTTCTACACAGAAAACCCGTCTGTTCTGTTGCTATATACCATGTCCAAAGTAGATAAGCATATGCGCAAAGTCAGATTCTGAATCTTTTTTGCTTTCACTTTATTTTTAATCACTTTTTTTACAAGCTTGGACCATTGGCATCTTTTTGTTCCCCATTCTCACTGTATAGTGTATATAGCAAAATGTCTTAGACATCAAACTAATTATGTAAGTGAAAGATAGTTAGAACTTTTTAGCACAACATACATTGGTTGGATAATCGACTTCGGTTATCAAAAGAATACACACATAATCATATATATGAAACGAGCTTACTTACTTTAATTTGGGTTCATATCTGTCTTTTCTAAATTCCTGTCATGAGTATCGTCGAATATCACAACTTTACCAAATCTGATTATGAGATGAAAAGGAATATTATAATGTAGATTCCCACCGAATATATATAGGATTTGTGTTAAGAAAAAACGGTCCATATAATAAATATCATGATCCTAACACATCTAAGACTAAACCCTATCAACTTTCACTTTCTCTCTACCAAACGCGATTGGGATTACGCACCTCGTTTAACTTTTGCTAGACAGCCCAAATGGACAGTGTTGCATCTATACACACAATATCTAATCTTAATTCTTATCATTACATCAAAAGGCCATGGAACTAACAACCCTCACGCAGAGAATGCACTCACGCGTAAATCATCAACAACTACCGCACACACAAAAAAGTAAGTTGCCTGGGAGTTGTTATTGAAAGTTTCAAACCCGAACAATCCACCAAATTAATGATAAATTAGAATCTCCCTCAAAATATAATCAAGTCAAGTCCATCCATCGTTTTGAACATTAATCTCCATCTAATGACATCACTGACACTCGTCTTCAAGGGCCATATTCTGACTCATCATCTCTAAATATATGACAACTCCACCAAATTACCAAGAAAAAACCGACAATGGTTAGTTCGTAATTTATCACAAATCAAAAGATCAAAACCGTCATTTACTGATCTTACGCCACGTATCTCATCCCGCTTATCCCCATCCTATCGTCATCCATCCGATCCTCCTCGACATTTTACAAATTCGCTCAATCTAGAAAATCCAACGGTCGTTATTTATTCAACATTCATTAATTAACGTCACAAAAATTTAAAAATAAGAAGAGAAGAAGAAAGAAAACCAAAAAGAAACGTAAATTCAGAGTATTTATTTATTTAATTTTTTGTATTTTAGTTATTTGTTTTTCTCTGCTCTGCAGAGACTATACAGATTATACTATTACTAATAGACTACACTGCTAAAATGGGAACAATCCAATACCAATATTTTTTTTTTAATTTTTTTTTTTAGTTTATTAATTCTTCCTCTCTTTTGTGGCTACACGCACCGAGGCAGCTCTTTCTCTCTGATGCCATAAATCGACGTTTTCTCTGAATTTTTCTAGAAACAGATTTCGATAACAAGAAAGAAAAACTTTTGTTTTCTCGATGGAGATCTGAATAATATTATTATGAAACCTCATCCTCATACTCATCAAGAAGAAGAGAAACAAGAACAAAAATAATCTCCCAGGTGATTTTTTAATTTTCTCTTAATTTCTGTAAAATATCCGATTAATTGAGTTTCAGTTTCCGATTAATTGATATTATAAGTTTAGTTTAGTTTAGACTTTAAAGTTTAGTCTGTAGAGTTGAAGAGAAGAAGAAGAAGATCTGTTGTTGATGATGTGGTTGTCAATATCAGATACCTTTTCTTTTGATACTATTTTAGATAAGCAAGCTTTATTTGACTTGTTTTTTTTTATTTGTTTATTTATTTTACGTGTTGAAATTGTTCAAAGAGTTTTTATAAATTCTCTTTGATTGTTTCATTTTTCTCCTGATCTGAAAAAAAGTAAAATAAAATAAAAATACAGGTGAAACTTGTTTTTTTCCCTTTTGATTTCTTTCTTTTGTTTTTGTTTGTGGTGTGTGTGTTTTGATTGGTGATATATAGAATTTATTTTTGAGCTGATAAGATTGAGATTATTAAGTTTCTTTTGGTTTACTTTGTTAGATCTTGAATTGTTTCCTGTTATGTACAGAAAAATCTAGTATGGAAGAATAAACTTTGTTACTGTTTTACTATCTTCATTTGTTCTTCTAGATTTCAGAATCTGTGATTATACAGCTACTATTTTGAGCAAATACTATGTTGTCTGTGCTTTGAATGGTTATAAAGAGGAATTGCATGGTCCGACATTTTCTATTGGGTTTTTGACTTCAATGAGTAAATTAGTAACTAAGATACAGGGTCTATAGGTTTCGCGATAGTTAGGTTGGAACGATTGGATGTGGTTTTCTTTGTAGAATGGAATAGCTGAGTGTTAAACGTTTACTCATATAGCTTTTACATTATGTGTTTCAGGTATCAGTGAGCTACTTTTGATCAGTAGTTAGGAATTCTCAACCAGTTCCACCCACAAAGTGGATTGTAGTAACCATGATGAGCAATCTCAAATTGGGGGTTGAGGTGGTTGGCGCACACAACCTCATGCCCAAAGATGGTCAAGGAACATCGAGTCCTTTTGTAGAGCTTCACTTTGAAGGCCAGAAATTTCGTACCACTATCAAAGAAAGAGATCTCAACCCCGTGTGGAATGAGAGCTTTTATTTCAACGTCAGTGATCCTTCTAATCTCCAAAATCTTGCACTTGAAGCTTATGTTTATAACAATGTGAAAGTCACCCACAGCAGATCTTTCCTTGGGAAGGTTCGGCTCACTGGCGCATCATTTGTCTATCAAGGTGATTCAGTTGTTTTGCACTACCCTTTGGAGAAGCGCGGCATCTTTTCTCATGTGAAAGGAGAGCTTGGCCTAAAAGTTTATCTTACTGATGATCCGTCCATTAAATCCTCCAACCCACTTCCAGCAATGGAAACTGTAGTCAATTCGGACGGAAACATTTCCCAACCTCAAATGCAACCTCAACAAATTCTGAATCCATTTACAAACAATCCCAAAGGAGACTCAAGGCACAGCTTCCATCACTTGCCAAACCCTAATCACCCGCAGAACCAACAACACCAGCAGCACCAGCAACATCAGCTACACCAAGAACAACAGCAATACGGATCTCCATCATATGAACAAGTGAAATTCGCTGCAGATGAGATGAAAGCGGAACCACCACCTGCAAAAATTGTCCGTATGTACTCATCATCAGCTGCACAACCAGTTGATTATGCCCTTAAAGAGACCAGCCCATTCCTCGGAGGGGGACAGATTGTTGGTGGCCGTGTTATACGTGCAGATAAACCTGCCAGCACTTATGACCTCGTTGAGCAGATGCAGTTTCTCTTTGTGCGAGTCGTTAAAGCCCGTGAGCTTCCCTCTATGGACATTACGGGGAGCCTAGATCCATATGTTGAGGTGAAGATTGGAAACTACAAAGGAAAGACAAGGCATTTTGAGAAAAAGCAGAATCCCGAGTGGAATGAAGTGTTTGCTTTTTCGAAGGAGCGTATACAGGTGTGACTCTATATGTGTTTGTGTGTTAATGAATTGTAGGAATACCTTGTTTTTATTGGTTGTTGATTTGTCGTTAAACTGATGCATTCAAATCCATTAGGGTATTCTCCTTGTCTTTATGTAGTGCCTAATCCCTTGTTTTCAGTGTTTAGACTATAACACATCATTTCTTTGAATTCCTTCAACAGGCGTCAGTCCTTGAAGTTGTCATCAAGGACAAAGATCTGGTCCAAGATGACTATGTGGGTACAGTAAGGTTTGACCTTAATGAGGTCCCTACACGAGTTCCTCCTGATAGTCCATTGGCTCCAGAATGGTATCGGCTTGAGGATAAGAAGGGGGACAAGGTGAGAGGTGAACTGATGCTGGCTGTCTGGATAGGCACACAAGCTGATGAAGCATTCCCTGATGCATGGCATTCCGATGCAGTAACACCTATTGATAGCTCTGGAGCTGCCTCCACACACATACGATCGAAGGTTTACCATGCACCACGGCTGTGGTATGTACGTGTCAACATCATTGAGGCACAAGATTTGATTCCGACTGATAAAAATAGGTTCCCAGATGTGCATGTCAAAGCTCAAATTGGTAACCAAGTATTAAAAACAAGGACGATTCAAGCTCGATCGATGAACCCACTATGGAATGAGGATCTATTATTTGTAACTGCTGAACCCTTTGAAGATCACCTAATCCTTACGGTGGAAGACCGCCAAGGGCCAGGCAAAGACGAGATTGTTGGGAGAGTCATCATACCATTGAACCAAGTTGAGAAACGAGCTGATGACCGAATTATCCACACCCGTTGGTTCAATCTGGAAAGGGCAGTTGCTATTGATGTTGACCAGTTGAAGAGAGATAAATTCTCTAGCCGTCTCCACCTTCGTCTCTGCCTTGATGGTGGGTATCATGTTCTTGATGAATCAACACACTACAGTAGTGATCTCCGACCTACAGCGAAGCAACTCTGGAAGCCGTCGATTGGTGTGTTGGAACTTGGTATCTTGAACGCTAGTGGGCTTCACCCAATGAAGACAAGAGAAGGTAAGGGTTCATCAGATACATACTGTGTAGCTAAGTATGGTCAGAAATGGATACGGACACGTACTATCATCGACAGTCTCAGCCCAAAGTACAATGAGCAGTACACATGGGAGGTCTATGATCCAGCCACTGTTCTTACGATTGGAGTATTTGACAATAGTCAGCTTGGGGAAAAGGGTCACAAGGACATGAAGGTTGGGAAAGTTAGGATTCGTATTTCAACACTAGAAACAGGGCGTGTGTATACACACTCTTATCCTTTACTAGTCTTGCATCCTTCGGGAGTTAAAAAAATGGGCGAATTACATCTGGCTATTAGGTTTTCTTGCACGTCGTTGGTGAACATGATGTATATATACTCTCGCCCATTATTACCAAAGATGCATTATGCACGGCCGTTAACAGTGGTGCAGCTTGATATGCTGCGACATCAAGCTGTTAATATAGTGGCAGCAAGACTGAGCCGAGCTGAGCCCCCACTTCGTAAGGAGATAGTCGAGTATATGTCTGACGTTGACTCGCACTTGTGGAGCATGAGAAGAAGCAAAGCAAACTTTTTCCGACTAATGTCTGTTTTCTCGGGTTTATTTGCGGTTGGTAAATGGTTTGGAGATGTTTGCATGTGGAAGAATCCTGTTACCACTGTCCTCGTACACGTTCTGTTTGTGATGCTCGTGTGCTTTCCGGAGCTTATATTGCCAACAGTATTTCTCTACATGTTTTTAATAGGAATATGGAATTTCCGGTACCGACCTCGTTATCCACCTCACATGAACACCAGGATTTCTTATGCAGAGGCAGTCCACCCTGACGAGTTAGATGAAGAGTTTGACACATTTCCTACTTGCCGTAGTCCAGAGCTTGTTCGAATGAGGTATGATAGATTGAGGAGTGTAGCAGGAAGAATTCAAACGGTTGTAGGAGATATAGCGACACAAGGGGAGAGGTTTCAAGCACTGTTAAGTTGGAGAGATCCACGTGCAACTGCGATCTTTGTTACGTTCTGTTTAGTTGCTGCATTGGTGTTATATGTAACACCTTTCCAGGTGGTTGCGGTTATAGCTGGTTTCTTCATGATGAGGCATCCTAGGTTCCGACATAGGTTGCCTTCAGTTCCCATCAACTTCTTTCGTCGACTTCCAGCGAGGACAGATAGTATGCTGTAAATACTTCATAAGCAAGGGGTAGGCTCCTTCTCATCAGGGGATTTGTCAGAGTATATTTGTTTTAGTATGTGCAAGTAATGTTTGTAGATCTTTTCTTTTCCTTTGCATATTTAATCTCTGTTGTTGTTTCGTTGTTTATTATTACCTTTTTTTGGTGGAAGAGGAGATACAGTTCAGACTTTAGAGGACATAAATAATTTTAATTTATTGATGTTTTTGTTTCAGTGATCGTAAGAGAAATTAGTATTGACAAGATCTTTTTTTTGACAGTGATTAGCTACATGATACAAAAATGAACAATGTTCAGGTTCATATTCCACTTACTCATCAAAATATTATCTAGACTAGTGAATAGATTAACCTTGAAACAACGACAACGATTAATTACTATTGTTATAAAACAAGCACGCACTATTATTGTTATAAAACAAGCCCGTATTTTATCTTTGTTATCTTTTTTTGATAATGAGAAACAGTTTGAGAAAACCGAGTCGACCCCTAAAACTATTGGTCCTAAAACCAGAAATAAATAGGCCGTCCATGCTTCAATTGATTAAAAATTTCAACCCGAATCCTGTGGTGTTTTATTCAAAAATTCGAGAATCTAGATTGTATTATCATGTCATAACAAAAGAAATATGGGGAAGAAAAAGAGAAAGTCCTTAATTATTATTATGGAAACGTGTTAATTTCTTTTTACTACTCTGTTATAGTAATTTATACCCTACCCTCCCGGAGTTCATTCTCCGGGGAACTCCGTTTAGATCATTCTAGTTGATTCCTTACAATTCCCTTATTTAATGATCTCGTTGGAAATCATGTAAAGATAATTCCTATTTGATATAGCTATTTGTGCAAGTATTTTAAGATTAAGAAGTAACTGCCCCTTGCGCAGATCATGTATTAAGCGACTATAACTATAAGATATCCTATTCTCACGAATTACTGTACCTATACGAGTGATTCAAAAACGACGAAAATATCACTTTTGCCTGCCCCTATCCCGGTGAGCCGAAACTAAAGCTCTCATTTTCTGTTGAGTCATAGTTCGAGTAAGTCTTGAATGCGCCCTTCGAAAGGTTGATACAAATAAACGAATTTTTGTTCTATGTCTCCGAGCTATATATCCTCGTTTAATTCTGGTCATTGAATCAAATGAAACTTTGATGAATAACTAATTGATTTCTTTTCTTTCGGTCATTCTTTCCCCCTAGTCTATTAATAATAAAACTGATTCTTCCGATGTATAAAATAAAAATTCCAATGGCTTTTGCTACTATGACCTTTCCAACCACGATTTTTTTGAGGCATTTCATTTCACCTTGAAATAAGAAATTGTATTGATACTTGGTATAAAAAAAAGTAAATAAAAAACGATAAATTGTGGGTTCCATCATTTCTATGGTTACGGTTTAAACGGCGAGGTCCTTTCTATACACCCGAGCCTCTTACCTATTTAGTAACTTGTACAGTTCACACTCTTTGGCTCTACCCATGAGTTATCCAGTAATAGGTCTTTTCACAACTAGATCTACCCATACAGTAACGACATTTCATTATGAAGGTTAGTTAGGTAGGTGACCCTGGTAGTCTGTTTTTGCAAGAATGGGAACATAATATTTCTGCTTCTAAAATACCATACCATTCCCCCTCTTAATGGATAACCATTTGCTACCAATGGGGAGTTTCTTCTCATCTCCGGTTGAGATGATTGGATTTATACCAAAGGAAACCATAAATTTCAAACACAATAGAGGTCCTTTTTGACAGTGATATGGGGTTTTTCCATTCCTATTCATTGGTACCGATCATTGATACTGTCAAAAAAGTTTCCTTTCTTTTGTTCAAGTTCATGATCTGAACGAGTCGCACATACACCCTAATACATGTTCCTCGACGCCGAGGACATCCCCGAAGGGCGGGGTATTTTGTGACATTTCTGATTGGCTGTCTTGTATTTCTAATAAGTTGTTTAATAGTTGGCATGCTGGATCGTATACATAATGGTCTGGTTTAGATCGATCCTAACCGGATGATTATGAATTCCTCTCGTTTCATTGAATATTTTCGCACTACCACTTTTAACCTCGGTAAGAAAATAAAATAGGAAATAACATAGCTCAGTCAATTATGGTTCGAAACGGAATGAAATCACAGATTTACGTGAAGTCCCCGGTATTTTCGACCGCTACAAGATCAACAATTCCATGAGCTTGGGCTTCTGTTGCTGACATAAAAACGTCCATTTCCATGTCTTTGGATACAACCCATAATGGATTGCCCGTTCTTTGTACATAAACCCTTGTGAGGGTTTCGCGAAGTTTCAGCAGTTCTTCCGCTTCCAGGACAAATTCTCCTGTTTGTGCCTCGTAAAAAGAGCTAGCAGGTTGGTGGATCATTACCCTGATGATATAACATAATGAATGCTTCCTCTATCTCAATGATAAAAAGAGACAAGAAAAAATCGAATTGAAGAACCGTACAGGCATTTTTTGCGCATTGCATACGGCTCTTGAATGTAATCTACTTTTACCTAAAGTGGAGGATCTATCAAACCCAGATCGGTAAATAATCCATTTACCACCCTTTCTTTCGGGAAAATACTACGATGGTTCCGTTGCTTTATATATTTATCTCGTCTGTAATTCAGCAATCCCAAAGTTTCTTTTTGATCCGATCAAATAGGGAAAGGATAATCTTGTGTATGTTTTTTCATTTTAATACTCTTTCGTAATAGAAATATAGGAAAGAACCCTCTGACGTGTGATGTGAAAACAAAAAAGTTTGTGACGCTGAAATCGAACCCCGATAGATAAAATCAAATCAGAAATTCCTTTTGTCTCATACTACTCTCTCGATACAGAATCTCATGTTATAAAAGAACAATGATGGTTTGCTCAAATCGAACTCGAAGTGCCATGTTATTATTACTTTATTTTTCATATTTTATCTGGCGAAGGCATAGTTTTCTTTTTTCTCTCAAATAAAAAACTCATTGGCGCCAAGCGTGAGGGAATGCCAGACGTTTGGTAATTTCTCCTCTGACCAGGACGAAAGACCCCATTGAAGCGGCTAATCCCATGCATACTATACGTACATCTGGTTGCACAAATTGCATAGTATCATACATAGCTATTCCGGGTGTTACCCACCCACCGGGGGAGTTTATAAACAAATAAACATCTTTTGTATCATCCTCTATAGTGAGATATATCATGAGACCCATAAGTTGATTTGCGATCTCGCTATCGACTTGTTGGCCTAAAAAAAGTATTCTTTCTCGATGAAGTCGGTTGATTAGGACAAAATTGTATCCCTTAGGGACCGTACACGCACCTTTAGATGCATACGGTTCAAAAAAAAAGAATCAATGTGTCGATTCCAGCCCTCTTTATTTTCCCCTTTTTTCATAGGAGGATTTTTCTAACTCCTAATGAATGAAGGGCCTTTAGTCTTCTATTTTTCAAGAAAGCAGAGCAGGGTTTTGACTCACTTACCCCTAAAAAGAGCTCACTAAATTTACCCTCATTGATATATTGTTTCATCGAAATCCAATTCCGATTACGATGTCATTTTCTTGTTCCGGAATGGGCCTCTTCAATTCGTTTAGGTTTATGCTCTACTCCGGGGAAAGATTTACCCGACCTCTATTTGCACATATAGGACAAATGATCCCAATACCGCTTCTTTTGTTTGCTAATACTTTTTTTATTCATTTTATGTCTTCCGCTTCCGCCAATCACTGGAAAAGTATGATGACTCACTCCGTCGATTGATTGGCGGTTTGAGGTCGCTGGTATAATATAGGAATTCTTTATGATACAAAAGGTAATCATACATATTTTACCGATTGGGTTTTTTTGAACGGAGCCTGGATACTTCATTTTTTTGGTCCAACCAAGCCAACCATAAATTCTTCTAATTGAAAAATGCATATTGATCCCCCAAATAAATTGCTCTAATTGCACTTCACGCTTCAAATTATTGATGGTTCAATCAATCTTTCTTGGGTGAAACAGAGGATATCTCGATCGGGGGAGAAAACGGGGAAATCCCATATGACCCAATATGTCTGACAAGTCGCACTATACGTCAACCCAAACCGAATCTTCCTCTCCAGGAATCCGAAAAGGTACTTTTGGAACACCAATAGGCATTAAATGAAAGAAAAAGGTTTTTAAGTACTAAAATTTCACTTTGATGTGGAAACGTAACAACGGGTTTTCTTTTTTTCATAATATTTATGTTTTCGGGTTTTATCCATAGATTGTAAAGTTCATCGAAGAAGATGGAATGAATAAAAAAAATTATTATGAATGAGCTGCGATGTTCAAATGATGAACAAGCATCTCTAATTCACTCATCTAAAATGG
>JAJJMC010020432.1:599530-607251 GCA_023531435.1 Papaver californicum
GAACCCGCATGGCCTAACGATCTTTTATATATTTTTCCAGTAGTAATTCTAGGTACTATTGCATGTAACGTAGGTTTAGCGGTTCTAGAACCGTCAATGATTGGCGAACCTGCAGATCCGTTTGCTACTCCTTTGGAAATATTACCCGAATGGTACTTCTTTCCCGTATTTCAAATCCTTCGCACAGTACCAAATAAATTGTTGGGGGTTCTTTTAATGGTTTCAGTACCGGCGGGATTATTGACAGTACCCTTTTTGGAGAATGTTAATAAATTCCAAAACCCGTTTCGTCGTCCAGTAGCTACAACCGTCTTTTTGATTGGGACCGCAGTAGCTCTTTGGTTGGGTATTGGAGCAACATTACCTATTGATAAATCTTTAACTTTAGGTCTTTTTTAAATTGACTCAACCGTGAAATAGAAATAAAAAAACGACGTGTGTATCTAGGGAGGATTCACTTTGAAGCGACTATTCCCTAGATACACCTATTCAACAAAATTCTAGATTTACCCAAAATATATGGATCCTACTGAAGACCCAAAACCTATTTTATTTTTTCTTTCTAAAAAGGATTAAATCATTCCAATGGATTCAAAAAAGAAAACTTGTTCTTTGGTAAATCAATTGCGAAACGCTTTTGTAGAATATCTAATATCTGTTTTACATCTTCTATGCGAAAATGATCTATTTTCATAAGATCTTCTTGACTCTTATTCAAAAGGTCTAATAATGTATATATATTGGACCTTTTGAGACAATTATAGATCCTGGGAGACAATTCTGATTGGTCAATAAAAATACATTTCAATGCTATTTCTTTTTTGCTTTTGCTTAGTTTATCCAATTTATTCTGAAAGGTAAAAAAGGGTATAGTAACTATGTTTTGATTGTCCTCTAAATTTGTGTCACGTTCTTCCGCATGTAGAAAGGGTATAAATAAATCGATCAAATTACGGGAGGCCTCGTGAAGTGCTTCTTTAGGAGTTAAACTTCCATTCGTCCATATTTCTAGAAAAAGTATTTCTTGTTTTTCATTTCCATTCCCATAAGAATGAATACTATGATTCGCATTTCGAACAGGCATGAATACTGCATCTATAGTAAAACTTCCATCTTGTGCATTATTTGGTGTTTTCATCCGATATCCACGATTCCTCTCGATTTGTAGTCCAATACACAAATCCATTGGTTCCGTTAGGCTAGCTATATGCTGTGTAGTATCAACAATTTCCACAGAAGGCGGTGAGATGATGTCTTGAGCAGTTACGTATCCAGGACCCCTGACGCAAATGGATGCGTCGCGAGTTCCATACAGATTACTTCTTAATACAATTTCTTTCAAATTCATTAAAATTTCATGTACGGATTCTTCAATACCTACTATAGTAGAATACTCATGTGGTATTTTGTCAGATTTTGCACGTGTGATACATGTTCCTTCTATTTCTCCAAGCAAAGCCCTTCGCATCGCGATGCCTATTGTATCGGCTTGACCCTTCATAAGCGGAGACAAAATAAAACGGCCATAATAAAGACGCTTACTGTCTGCTCTAGATTCAACACACTTCCACTGTAGTGTCCGAGTAGATACTGCTACTTCCTCTCGAAGCATAGTAATTTTTTTTGATCAGATTATTGAATCATTTTTTTCTCTTGAAATCTGTTCCATTCTTATTTCTACACACGTCTTTTTTTAGGAGGTCTACATCCATTATGTGGCATAGGGGTTACATCCCGTACGAAACTTAATAGTATACCACTTCTACGAATGGCTCGTAATGCTGCATCTCTTCCGAGACCAGGACCCTTTATCATGACTTCTGCTCGTTGCATACCCTGATCGACTACTGTACGAATAGCATTCCCTGCTGCGGTTTGGGCAGCAAACGGTGTCCCTCTTCTTGTGCCCCTGAATCCACAAGTACCGGCGGAGGACCAAGAAACCACCCGACCCCGTACATCTGTAACTGTTACAATGGTATTGTTGAAACTTGCTTGAACATGAATAACTCCTTTTGGTATTCTACGTCCAGTCTTACGTGAACTAATACGTCCATTCCTACGTGAACCAACTCTTGGTATAGGTTTTGCCATCTTTTATCATCTCATCAATATGAGTCAGAGATATACGGATATATCCATTTCAGGTTAAAACAGATCCTTCATTTTATTTGTACGTTGGGTCCTTTTTCGAAGGATTATCCTTGTCTCTGTTTATGTCTCGGGTTGGAACAAATTACTATAATTCGTCCCCGACGGCGAATCAGTCGACATTTTTCACAAATTTTACGAACAGAGGCCCTTATTTTCATATTTGTCATTCCTTACCTTAATTCCGAATCTACTCCTTGGAAGAAAATAAGTCTCTTGGAATTTTGAACCTCGAGTTGTATCCCCACGAAAATAATGTCGAAAAAAATACACCTAATCGTTCGAATCTTTATTGCGGAGTCTATAAATTATACGTCCCCTTGTTGAATCATAACGACTTACTTCTATTTTGACTTTATCTCCTGGTAGTATCCGTATAAAACTACGTCGGATCCTTCCTGAAACATAACCTAGAATCAGATCTTCATTATCTAAGCGAACCCGGAACATGCCATTGGGAAGTGATTCAGTAATTAAACCTTCATGAATCCATTTTTGTTCTTTCATTTCAGGTAACCCCCTTGAAGTATCAACTAATGGAGGAGGAGTGATATTAGGCAACCAGTCCTTCCTCTTTTTTTTTTTTTTCGCAATATAGGAAGTTACCAATTCAATTCAGATATCAGAAAGATCACCATATATAACACAAAATTTCTCCTCCGATTCCTTCTAGCCGAGCTTCTCGGTCTGTCATTATACCTCGAGAAGTAGAAAGAATAACAATCCCCATTCCTCCTAAAATCCTAGGAATTCGTTGAGAGTTGGAATAGATTCGTAGACCGGGCCGGCTGATACGTTTTAAAATTGTTCTATATGGCCCTTTCCTATTCCTTCTATGTCGAAGGGTTGAAACCAAGAAATTTTTGTTGCTTTCTCGATGTTTTCTCACGTTTTCGATAAAGCCTTCTCGTAGAAGGATTTTCACAATGTTTTCGGTAATATTCGTAGATGCTATTCGAACCGTTCCTTTTTTATCCATGTCAGCATTTCGTATCGAAGTTATTATGTCAGCAATTGTGTCCCTACCCATGATGAACTATAATTATTGGTGCCTCCGAGTTTTAATATAATCAACATGCTCGTTATTTTTTTTATTATAAAGTTAAGGGATATACGTGATACATAATCTACAAAATTAATTTAATTCATTCCCAAGACCCTACTCTATCATATCACGGGCTTGTCTATTAGTCTTTATTCTAGATAGTATTTATAATACCTCAGGAGCTAATGATACTATTTTAGTAAAATTCAACTGTCTCAATTCCCGAGCGATCGCACCAAAAACCCGAGTTCCTTTTGGATTTCCTTCTTGATCAATGACAACTGCGGCATTGTCATCATATCGTATTATCATACCGTTGTCACGTTTAAGTTCTTTACATGTACGTACAATTACAGCTCTGATCACCTCTGATCTTTCTAGAGGCATATTGGGCACTGCTTCTTTGATTACAGCAACAATAACGTCACCAATATGAGCATATCGACGATTACTAGCTCCTATGATTCGAATACACATCAATTTTCGAGCCCCACTGTTGTCCGCTACATTTAAAAGGGTTTGAGGTTGAATCATATCATTATTTTTTATCGTTTCTTTCAATGCAAAGAAAGGGCAAAAGAAAAAAGAAATATTTTTTGTCCAGAAAAAAAGGCCTGCGGTTGTTTGTTTTTTCATCACAAAGACTCCTTTCCTTTGGTTGCACATCCCTATTCTGCAATAAGGAATTGAGTTCGTATAGGCATTTTGGACGCAGCGATTGAAATAGCTTCTCTGGCTACAATTTCTGATACTCCACCCATTTCATAAAGTATTCGACCCGGTTTAACGACAGATACCCAATATTCGGGAGATCCCTTCCCCGAGCCCATACGCGTTTCTGTAGGTCTTAATGTAACAGGTTTGTCTGGAAATATACGTACCCATATTTTTCCACCACGACGCGCATATCGTGTCATTGCTCGTCGCCCTGCTTCTATTTGTCTAGATGTGATCCAGGCCGGTTCAAGTGCCTGAAGAGCATATCTACCGAAACTAATATGATTGCCTCGGTAAGATATTCCCTTCATTCTTCCTCTATGTTGTTTACGGAATTTGGTTCTTTTGGGGTTATAGTTGATGGTTGTTTGTTATTCTCAATTCCATCTCTACTGCAGAACCGGACATGAGAGTTTCTTCTCATCCAGCTCCTCGCGAATGAAATGATTCCATAATATTACGAATATGTATTGAATTTCTAATAGACTGAATCATAGGTTTTTTGAGATCTAATCTGTCACGTAAAAATTTATATATCTTGGGTTTTATATACAACCGGAAATATACCTCTAGAATATAGAATTTTTTTTACGAATCTTTATTTTGACCTTTATTGAATCCAAAAAACTTAGCAATCCAATAAGGCCTTCGCGGGCGAATATTGACTCTTTCAATATCTGTTTAATTCGTAGGGTCAGTCCTTGACCTCTCAGAATAAATGAATAGGTTTCCTGGTTCTTTCCGCCATCCCACCTAATGAATCATTAGGATTCGTTTTCAATGGAATCTTCTGCAGTCATAGGTTCCGTCGTTCCCATCACTTCTTGGTTAATGGCTAGGCCTGAACTCTGCAACTGAGCTCCTAATTCTATTTGTTGTTCCTGAGTCAATCTACTCAGTCTTTATTGACTCAAAGCTCTCTCAGAATAAATGAATATATTTCCTGGTTCTTTCCTCCATCCCACCTAATGAATCATTAAGATTCGTTTTCAATGGAATCTTCTGCAGTCATAGGTTCCGTCGTTCCCATCACTTCTTGGTTAATGGCTAGGCCTGAACTCTGCAACGGAGCTCCTAATTCAATTTGTTGTTCCTGAGTCAATCTACTCAGTCTTTATTGACTCGAAGCTCTCTTTTATTTGTATTTCTTTTTCCTATGAACCGGATTCATTTAATGATTAATTATGATTATGGCCGAATCCATATTGATGCTTTATTACACTGCCTTTGTATGAGATTATTCATAGACCATACATATTGGAATCATATATCATTGATATTCTCCTTCTCTCTTTCTCTCCCCCTTCCATTTATCCACATCCTTTTTTTTTGTTTCACATCACAATCCACGATCAGATTGGTTTTTCTTTTATGTATATGTAATATAAAAAAGATTTCAGTTGCTACAACAATAGGATCAATAGATCATATGGTGACTGTTTCTTTGGATCCCGATAATACGAAGCAATGAGCTGGTTATTAGTTAAATAGTTCTTAGTTCAGACTTTGGGGCCGTCCTTTCCTTTTTTAATCTAATCTAAACTAAAAAAACCGACGAGTCACACACTAAGCATAACAATTATACCAAAGGTTCAATCTAATTTTTATTTAACCATATAGAGTTTGAAGATTTGAAATTGATCATTTTAGATTAAAGAGAAAAAAATGAAAGGTTTTTTTTGTCCAGTGCTAGATAAAAAAGTAAAAGAAGAGATCTTTGATTATTTCCCGTCTGCAAATATCCAAAATTTTTATGCCTAATACCTCATAATTAATCTAAACTGTATACGAACAATAATCAATTTTAGCTTGAATGGTTTATAGGGGATCCCTGCCTTCTCTGATCCATTCGACACGTATAATTTTTTTCCCGTCGATACGTCCTGCAATTTGTACTTGAATTCCTTTTGTATCTGCCTACTCAGTTAATTCAATAGTTTTTTTCATTACGTTTCAAAATGAAACTTTATTTTTTAATTGCCTAGCTATAAATTCGACAAGAATATTAGGGTCTCCATAGGGTTTTGCAATTCTTGTAATAGCAATGTTGAGTTTTCGGTTAACAGAATTAAAACCTTTTTGTACATTGATCTGTAATTCTTCAATTCCTCTCGGTTTACCCTCTATTAACCATTTTGAAAATCCCATATAGATTATGACCTGTACCAGGTCGATTCTTTTTTGAACCTCTATACGCGCAATTCCCTCTACACCCGAATATATTTTCATATTTTTTTGTACATAATTCTTGATACAATCCCGTATTTTTTGATCTTTCTGTAGACCTTCAGAATAACTTTTTTGTTGTGCAAACCAAAGGGAATGGTGCTTTTGGGTTGTACCAAGTCTAAAACCAAGTGGATTTATTTTTTGTCCCATACACCCTCGCGTTCTTCATTAGCCCGTTTTAGTCTTCCGTGCTCTACCATACATAGATACCTCTCTCTAACATCCGTATATTTATCTATATATATACATATCCATTTTTCTTAACCATATGAAATAGTCTTGATCTTTAGATATATCTTTCAATACAGTAGTTATATGACAGGTGGGTCTTTTGATCGGATTACTACGTCCTCGAGCTCGAGACTTTAACTTTTTCACAATAGTATCCTCGTTGACTTCGGCTTGACTAATGATTAAATCTGTTTCCTTGAAACCCATATCGTGACTAGCATTTTCTGCTGCCGAATAAACCAATTTAAAAATAGGATACCATGCTCGATAAGGCATGAGTTCTAGTATCATGAGTGTTTCCTCGTAGGAACACCCACGAATCTGATCGATTGCTCTTCGTGCTTTGTGAGCAGACATACATATATGTTGACCTAAAGCGGATACTTCCACATCTGGGTCCCTCTTTATCATAAGGTTAACCTCCCACCAATGAACGACTAGCACCCATATTAACTTTATTATTATTAACATTAAAGACGAGATTTATTATCGCTTCTCGTATGTCCCCGGAAATTTAGAGTAGGTGCAAATTCTCCGAATTTGTGGCCCACCATATGATCTTTTATATAAATAGGCAGATGGTCCTTTGCATTATGAATAGCAATTGTATGGCCGATCATTGTGGGTATAATGGTAGATGCCCGGGACCAAGTTACTATTATTTCTTTTTCCTGATGTTGAGCTTTTCAATTTTTGCTAATAAATGATTAGCAACAAAAGGATTTTTTTTTAGTGAACGTGTCACAGCTAATTACTCCTATCTTTTTTTCTTTTGTAAAGACGAAGAAACATATTCTCGATTTTCTCTCCTATTTAGTACGTCGACGAAGAATCAAACTATCACTATATTTATTCCTTTTTCTACTTCTTCTTCCAAGCGCAGGATAACCCCAAGGGGTTGTGGGTTGTTTTCTACCAATTGGGGCCCTTCCTTCACCACCCCCATGGGGATGGTCTACAGGGTTCATAACTACCCCTCTTACTACAGGACGCTTACCTAGCCAACGCTTAGATCCGGCTCTACCCAAACTTTTCTGGTTCACCCCAACATTACCCACTTGTCCGACTGTTGCTGAGCAGTTTTTGGATATCAAACGGACCTCCCCAGACGGTAATTTTAATGTGGCCGATTTACCCTCTTTTGCAATCAGTTTCGCTACAGCACCCGCTGCTCTAGCTAATTGTCCACCCTTTCCAAGTGTGATTTCTATGTTATGTATGGCCGTGCCTAAGGGCATATCGGTTGAAGTAGATTCTTCTTTTTGATCAATCAAAACCCCTTCCCAAACTGTACAAGCTTCTTCCAAAGCATACGGCTTTCTGGATGTATATAATGATATCTAGACAG